>OZ018308.1:23702283-23982283 GCA_963969455.1 Arge pagana | reverse complement strand
GTTCCCAACAAAATCCAGAGAATCGTGGTAATTGGAACGGTTGCCCTGCGGACTTTCGTCACGCGCAACACCCACGCGTTCAAATGTCGCGATCCTCGTAGATGTGAGTTGGGCAAGAGGAGCGGAAGAGAGAAAAAACAAGATGAGGCTAGAAACGTATCGAGAAGTAGTTGGTCTGTAGTCTCTCTGGCGTAACAGCGGCGGTACGATGCTGAGGCGACCATCGTGTCCAGTAGACCAGAATGTTACGTATGCAAATGAGAACTGACAGGCTTGTTGGATAGCCAGGTAATACCCCTCCGCGCTCTCCTTCTCTCGTTTGCCAGCCTCCATATACGCGGACGAGCAGCCGCTCCACCTCTTCGGTTTCGAAAAAATCTATTATATAAGCAAAAACAAATAAAAATTTCTTATCTTGTTATATGTAAATTCGAGGCTCTCGAGTATTACGAAGCCGCGGCTTCGGACCACGCGAATGTATCCTACGCGACTGATATATCATACGGCCTCTCCACTCGCGAGAGGACCCTCGTAATATTATTATTATTATGCCTCCGTACGCACGCACACAAACTCAAACACACAGCGACTATTCCCAATCATGCACAAACGTAAGCGCCATTTTCTCTAGTTTGTTATCTATAGCCGAACGAAATGCCGAGGAAACTCTCCGACTGACGATTTCGATTTTATGAGAAAAAAGGATTTCACCGACACATATTCTTTGCATTTGCTGCACTAAGAGATTTCCGGAAAGGTCCGGTTATTTCGCGATACGTACATCCCAAGGAAGGGGAGCTTTGCGCCGCGTGACGTCACGCGTCGGAAGTAACGCGGAGATCTCTGCGATGGGTCCGAGCGATGAGTCGCGTCGGTAGGCATCGAAAATTGTTGGTATTTTGGAGGAAAAAAAACAGCTCTTTCAAAGCGTACGAGAAAAGGACACGCGGCGGGGGTCGGGACTCGAACCCGGGCTCCGTGGAATGGTAACGGAACGCCGGGAGATGACTGGGCTGTTGTGCCGGTCGACGCGGCTCGGTGGCGACGGGTAGGGCCGAGAGGCAGAGAGAGAAGGAGACCTCGAAGGACACCGGCTATAATGGTGAACTGGTTAGAATTTGATCCGCCAGGAGTCCGGTCGAGCCTGCAGCCAACAATACCAGCGTGAAAATAAATAAAACAAAAGGACCATTCGCGATCGGGAAGAATAGTCTGCTGTGACGGATAACCAGGTATGGTTTTCGCTTCGTTTCGTAGACGGAGCCGATCCGTAAGGTTCGAGAGCCGCGCCGATTCCTTCGATACCCTTTTTCCCCCTCTCGCAACCCTCCGACAGATTCGTTCGACTCGCGAACCACGTCTTTGTCGACGGCATCCGCCCCGCTTTCCGGGCTAAACAATCGACGACGCAAGTCCTGATCATAAATCCATCGCAATCGTTATCATTTCCATCGAGCTCCTTTACCTCATCGTTTCAACGACAACATAAAGCCCTCGCGCGATGCGCCCAAAAAGTTCTAAAATCATTTCGCAACTTCGATTGTTTTCAGGCAAAAGGCGCAACGATTCTTCTTGCCTAGCCGAATACAAATGGCAATTGCAACGAGTCGTGCCATGCAAAGCAGAGGACCACACGCCGCTCCAGTTAGACTGGGGGCAGGGGGGGCTGGCTGAAGCTACTCCTTCCTCGGGTTAGGCCGATGTTAAACATAGAGGCTTATTAATTTGGGGAAGAAAAAGGAAGTAAGAAGTTTTATGGCGGTGTGCCATAGACTGTTAAACAGTTGTCGGTTCACCGCAAGACTTTTATAGCTCTCACCTGGTTCGAACGGTGCCACATCGTCGCAAGACCCGTTCACGGCTCGCGTAGCCCACGTAAGCAGATTCGAAGACGCGGAGACTAGTTTCTCAATGGTAAAGCGTATTCCGAGGACAACTCTATCGCGGAAAACCCCATGGAAATGTCCAGAATTTTTGGTCTACTGATAGAGCCCAGGAGAGAAGCGCGGGGGGCAGAGAGGCCCAGGCGACTCGAATGCGGCGACGCAAAACTTCGGCGTGCCACCTGGTCAACGGTGAGAAACAAAAGCAGAAAAAGGACAAAAGCCGGAGAGAAAAAAAAGAAGAGCAACAAGCAAATCTTTTTCGTCGAGCCGGTGGAACGGGCCGGCGGGCTCGCGTTACAGGATACCTGGAACGGCGGTAAAATCAAAAGACAATCGTCCTTGAGCAATAAACTCTGGTTACACGGTTCCGAATAACCTATTTTCAATGTTCGAATCGTCTCGGGAACAGATTCGGGAAACGCACGCTGCTGTAACGTCGCGTTCCATGCCGAAGCTGAGAGTCGGTAAGGCAGGCATCCCACCGCCTCGGTCTGGCCGCTCGGCCGCGGGGAGGCGCGCGCGTCGCCGCGATTCCATTCGGGCCGCGCCCGCCCGTCTCGTGCGACCAACCAGCCCCGAAAACTCTACGTCGCACGGTTCGAATCCCGGAGATTTTTTATTTTTTTTTTAAACGTAGACGCAAACGAGCCTTTCGCTGTCACCGAAGGATTGGAGTAGTCTGGAAAACGGGCAAACAGCTATTTTTTGGCCCGTATCTCGTGAATGTCGCCCAATGCCGAGTCTGTGGACTCGATGACCCTAAGACGACACCAGTCAACGAACGCCGCTGTAACTGGACCTCATTCTCATTTTATGGCCGATTTAACAAGGCTTGGCCCACTGCCCATGGTCGCCCAGCAGTTCCGACTCAGGACACGCCGAGGAATTTCCTACCTCGCACGACGACCCAGCGTAAAAAACAGGGAACCCTCAGCCCCCACATTCAAATGACGAAAAGCCAAATTGCGAGAAGTGGAAAACAGTGGGTAGCAGACTCGTTCGCGACTCTCGTCCACTCTCGCCGAGCTCTACGAATTATTACGGAGAAATTCCCTGCGACCCCTCCGCGCCGTTTTTGCTTTCTTTTTGCTCTTTCACTCCATTTTTTTCAAAGCGACGGAGAAAGGCGCAGCGGAGAAACCGCCGCTATGCTCGCATGTAAAAGGCAGAGGGGAACCCTATTTACGGAACAATAGGATTCTTTCGAACTGTGGGGTAATGGGAGGTAGACGAGGGCAGGCGCTACCCTCAGAAAAGCTGACCACCCCTCCCGAGCTCTTCTCGAGCTCTCGCAGGTATGCCAGTAAAAGAATGTTGCGTTTTTTACCTTCCTTCTCATCCCACTCCTCCAACTCGCACTCTCCGATTTATTCCTCCCAATTTATTCCCATTCCTCGTGAGTTTTCGAACGTTTCTTCCCACTTTGCAATCACTTTCGCACCGTTCAACTTCACTTTTTTTACCATTCCCTACATTCCCACCATCATTTCGTTTCATTTTTGCTTCTGTCATTCCTGCTCGTTCTTCCTTCTTCTGCGCTACACATCTGTGTCCAATTCTTCCCCCATTTTTTTATTTTTCATCCAAGGTAAAAAAACCATTATTGACAACCTGTCCAATTCTATTACTCATCCAATCAAACATGAGTTTCAAACATTTTGTCCCAAATCTTTCTTGAAGGAAAAAAGCTAAAATTTAATGTCAAGACATAGAATAGGCCCCCAAAAAATGCGATTCTTGAACTCCACCGAATCAGCTTGTATGTTTGAAATTATTCAACACTTTTGGGCGTTAATACATGGCACACAAAAATTCACTCGTGTCATCTGACTAAAAATTAACAGTTATTTCATTTATTAATAAAACAAACATTGCTCCAAACTTGCTCTCAATTTACGTACACTAATTTAAGGTAAGCAATAAAGTATGGTAAGCTTGTTAAACAGTGCAATTGGTTTCCTAATCACCAAACTCTCCAATTTAATGTTGCATTTTTATCAATAATTACATAAATAACTTGACGAATAATTAATCGAAGGTCACAAATTTGATGAAAAAAACAATCCTAATCTAATTGAGAGGATAATGACTGGATTTTATGCTACAAACGTGTCTGGAGAAACAAAAAAAGGCTAAGCCTTAGGAAAATTTTTCTATTCTTAATTTGTAATTAATGATTGAAATAAATGTGGTTAAAAAATTGATTATATTAATTTGAAATGTGAGAGAAAAAAAATTGAAATGTTAGGCTATCTATTCCCAATTTTCGCCGCGTTCCCTTGAACCGGGGGCCACGCGGGCCGGGGAACCAGCTGTGGAAACGGCGAGGAGAGACGAAATCCGGGGAAGAAACGGCGATTCGTAGGTCATTAGCCAAAGGCACACTTAAATTCAAAACTGTTCCACGTAATTTGTATTATTTCGTTAAACCATTATTCTCGTACTATACAATTTCAATTTGACGCCCTAATCCGTGGCTAACGAGAACGCGATACACCGAGCGAACGGTACATTCGAAGCGAAGCATTTCCACAAAAATCTTTCTCTTTCGCTCGATCGCGTCTCCTCTCCTATCACGTTACGTCCTTGCCTCGATTCAATTACTTTTTCTCGCCTCTACTTGACGCGCCGTTTTTTCCGTTCCGGGCATTCCCATTAGCTTTGTTTACTATTTCATCACCAATGATATTTTATCAAATCGATTTCTCCTTTTTCTGCTCTCTCCCCCCCGTCGCATTTTTTTTACCCCTATTTTCCCTTTTTTCCTTCGTGTTTGTCGTATTTATAAAAATATTTTGTCGAAATTTTATTTACTTGTTGTTACGTTCGTCGTCGTCCCACCTTTCGCACTTGCATCACTCTTCGTCGTTTCGTTGCGTTTGTCAACTTCTTTTCTAGTTTAATGAAGATGACTCACCGATACGAAAGGAACTCTCATCAATTTTTTGTACGCCTCCTCGTTTCCAACATTTTTCTCACATTCGTTCCGTCCATCGATATACTCGACGTTTCCTTCAGTTTCATTAATTTTTACCACACGAATTTTACGAATTCCGCTTCACTGTTATGTCAGACAGCGCGACGCTGTTTTTTCCCCCAGATTTTCGTTTCCGTTCAATCCGTTTCACAGCGTCAAAATTGATGTCGGTAAATGGCCTCGGGTGGGAAAAAAGTTGACGATGTATGGCAGCGCTGCGGCGACGAGGAGAAGGGCACGAGTGCTGTGCGCGAACGTTTACCTAGGTGTGGGTGAAAGTGAAACGAGCTGCGACGACGACGTCGACGTAATCGGATGGGAGGAGGCAAGGTGTAGAGGGCAGCCTATCCTCCTGCCCGCTCTTGCATCCCGCAAAATGTAATTATGCTAATGCGCGATTGGTTGAAAAATGGTAAAATGCAGGGGAAACACCGCCGGCTAGATCTGCTCGGATTGGTCGAGCTTCGCGGCCGCGCGCCTCATTTATCGTGGCGTACCTCAGATACCTGTACCCAGGTACACACTGCGTCCCGGTTCGCACCACCTTCGTGATCGAAGATCCGGAGACAACCGATTTTTTCTCTGAAAATTGCGAACAAATTCGCCACTTTTCTACGCGTTGCACTTTTTTTTGGGATTTTTTGGAGCTTCGGCGCCGAAGTTAAAAATGGGTGGCTGACTTGGCGAAGAAGGCCTCGTTTGTCTTAGCCAAAAAACGGCGAAGCTCTCTTGTACTTTTCTACGATTCGGCATCGCCGTCGCGCGGAGTCGGAGACTTTAATGCGCTAAAAAGCCAGCATGTGCGAAAATATTTTTGATTACTTCCAAAACAGCGTGTAGGTACATCATTTTCGCGGTTCTGCGAGCATGACTCTGTTTTCCGGGGAGAAACCAAATTTCTAGGTGACATGTGATCCAATTTGTTGATGATATTTATAACCGGCGTCGGCTTTGCCATAGAATAGTCAATATTTCGGGATCAGCTGTTTCTTAACATCGAATATTCCTATCTGCTGAGCAACGACCTGAAATTTCCCGAGTGAAGCGACGCATATTATTCTCCGTTGGATCGAATAATCGGTAGAAAAAATAAACTACGTCCAAGTCATTTCTCCACCTCGCAACGTTCATACTTTGTGTTTTTCTTAGGATGACCGGTCGGACATTCACGTTAATAAATTGAGATCGAATTCAAACGCTTTTCGGCTAGTCGGTATGAAATTTCCGTGCTTACCGTATTTTTAAATCAATATCGTTGTCGACAAGAATTCCTAGGGTTCGATACATTCAAATAAAACTCACTCAAACTCCAATAAAATCCAATTGAACCCGGATTTCGACAAACTCTAATCTCATTCTATAGTTCCTCCAGCTACGAATTATTTTTGCCAACAATTTTTTTCATTTATTTCATTCATTTTTCATCTATTTATTTTTTCATTTGTTTATTCGTTCGTTTGTTCGCTTGTTCCTTTGTTCGCTTGTTCGTTTGTTCGTTTGTTCGCTAGTTCATTTCCACGCCTCTTCGTTTGTTCGTTTGTTCCTTTGTTCGTTTGTTCGTTTGCTCCTTTGTTCCTTTGTTCTTCTGTTTATTTGTTCGTCTGTTCGTTTGTTCGTTTGTTTGCTTTTTCCTTTGTTTTTCTGTTCGTTTGTTCGCTCATTTGTTTGTTCGTTTGTTCCTTTGTTCTTCTGTTTATTTGTTCGCTCATTTGTTTGTTCGTTTGTTCGTCTGTTCTTTTGTTCGTTTCTTCGCTCGTTCGTTTGTTCCTTTGTTTTTCTGTTCGTTTGTTCGCTTGTTCGTTTATTCGCTTTGGCATTTGTTCGCGCATTTGTTTGTTCGTTTGTTCGTTTGTTTGTTTGCTCGTCTGTTCGTTTTTTGTTTGAGTTTTGGTCGGGTGAATATTTGCGGTTGCATTGACGAGCGTGCGCATATTTGCGCCGATCTGCCGATCGCTTTCTTCTTTGTCGCTGAATCGAGGAGAGGAAAGGGAGATGCGAAAATAACAACAACAAAAATGCACGGAATTCGCGCAACGAAAATTCGCCGCGGGTAAACTGGTTGTAATGTAATTAGCATAAATGTGGAAAATTGGTATAAAATTGCGGTGGATAAACTGGCTGGTGGCCGACGAGCCGTGTGGCGTGGCGATCGTCCGGTTACGAGGACGGGGACGATATTTTTCGCCGCAGCCAATGGCTGCGTCAGCTGCCATTTCGATGGAAATGCGATGGATGCACGGTATTTTGTACGATAAAATATGAGCGTAAGAAACGAGAGGCCCCGAGGTCTCCGCGTCTATAAAGAGGAGGAGGAGGAGGAGGCGTTATAAACGTTGACGTATCGGAATATTATGCGACGCGACTGTGTATAGTCTTGCTCCGTGAAAATTCCTCTACGCGCGTACCGACGACGTAACGCGAGTAAAAAGTGCAGAAATTATGTGGAGAATCGCGCAGAATCGAAAAATCTAACTGGATACTCGTTTTTGCGGAGTCACGCACGCGGATCTCGATTCGACCCCTCATCGATCACTTCGACTTGATATTGAAATCTCCACAATTCGTCCTTATATTTCCAACACATTTCTTCCCATTTTCGCTTGTTCGTTTGTTCGCTTGTTCCTTCGTTCGTACGTTCGTTTGTTCGCTTGTTCCTTCGTTCGTTTTTTCGTTCGTACGTTCGTTTGTTCATTGGTTCGTTTGTTCGTTCGTTTGTCCGTTTGTCCGTTCGTTCGTTTTTTCATTGGTTCGTTTGTTCGTTTGTTCGTTTTTACGTTTGTCCGTTTGTTCGCTTGTTCCTTCGTTCGTTTGTTCGTTCGTACGTTCGTTTGTTTGTTCCTTTGTTCATTGGTTCGTTTGTTCGTTTGTTCGTTCGTTCGTTTGTTCATTGGTTCGTTTGTTCGTTTGTTCGCTTGTTCGTTTGTTCGTTTGTTCGTTTCTACGCTTGTTCGTTTGTTCGTTTCTACGCTTGTTCGTTTGTTCGTTTGTTCGCTTGTTCGTTTATTCGTTTGTTCGTTTGTTCGTTGGTTCGTTTGTTCGTTCGTTTGTCCGTTTGTCCGTTCGTTCGTTTTTTCATTGGTTCGTTTGTTCGTTTTTACGTTTGTTCGTTTGTTCGTTTGTTCGTTTGTTCGCTCGTTCGTGTCTTCGCTCGTTCGCTTGTTCGTTTGTTCGTTTGTTCGTCGGACTGTCGAGAGCTTTTTTTCAACGGTGCAGCTTGGAATTAGCACGGATTTGTACTTGGAACAAACTCAGAAGAATGGCGATCGGCGGGAGGAAAGTGTGGGAAAATGGAAAATTCAGGTTCATTCTCCAGGATCGTGATGAGAAGTGATATCGGTGAAAATGTTGCGATGAAAGAAAGACGCGCGCGAGTTCTTCTTTTGCGGCCCGATAGGAATACGACGTCGCGTCGTATCTTTAAGGTACGGTCGAAGCGTTATCCGCCGCGTGAGACCGCGTAGGTGTTACGGTACGAGTCGACTGATGCTCGTGAATTTAAACTCGACGTAGTTAGTCGTCTGAGATATTCACCGTTGATAATCGTCACTTCAACCATTCCAGGTCTACCACTTCGCAAAGAGCATGCTGAAATCTTAAATAAACGACCCGCAAGCGAGGAAGGTCGATGCCCGTGGCGGCTTCCAGTTTTCATCGACATTTCTTCGAGAATGTGCTCAACATTTTCAACATCCTCGCTCTCAAATTTTCTCGCTAATCCCAATTTGCAATCGCAATTTTACACTTGGAAAAAAGGGATCACGACTTTGTTACGAACCGTCGATGAAGCGATTAATTTGCGAGTAATAGGATGCAGTCTTACCTTTTCAAGTTCTAGAAGGTGAAACCGGAGGACTTGGATCGCCTGTACCATCTGAAATTTGACAAAAGAGGAAAAATTTAAAGAATGTCGCAGATTAGATATTTTTATATTGATACGGAAATGTGAAAGCACTGTGAAGTATAGTGTCGCAATTTTTTGAACGAGATTTTCTAGAAAGTACGATAAATACGTCGAAATTGCGACGCAACTACATTGCAACTGTTGAAATTCGCATTAAAAGTGAAAAACATTAGGATGTATACCATATCGCGTAACCCAACATTTTCGACGCGCAGAGTTGAGTAGTTCAACATTTTTAAGCAGCGGAGTTGGGTGGTTCAACATTTTTAATGCAAAATCCTCGGGAGTTTAAGATTATAGCACAGAGAGTTTAGTCTTTCAACACTTTGAACTCGCGGAGTTGAGCAACTCCACATTATTTGTGTCTCGACTTGAGAAGTTCAACATTCCTAACGCGTAGTGTTGAGCAGTTCAACATTTTAATGAACAGAGTTGAGAAGCTCAACATGTTCAATGCACAGAGTTGCGCAGCTCGACATTATTCATACCTCGAGTTAAGAAGTTCAACATTCCTAACGCGTAGAGTTGAGTAGTTCAACATTTTAATGCACAGAGTTGAGAAGCTCGTCATGTTCAATGTGCAGAGTTGAGCAGCTCCACGTTATTTATACCTCGAGTTGAGAAGTTCAACATTTTTAACGCGTAGAGTTGAGCAGTTCAACATTTTAATGCACAGAGTTGAAAAGCTCGACATGTTCAAAGTGCAGAGTTGAGCAGCTCCACCTTCTTTATACCTCGAATTGGGAGGTTGGCCATTTCTAACGCGTAGAGTTAAGCAGTTTGACACTCGTAATGCGTATAGCGAAGCAATTCGAAATCCCAGAGTCGTTGAGTTGAGGATCTTCATATACTACTACTACAAACTGACTCGAACTGATCGATCATCTCGATGCATCGAGTTGACCTGCGCGGCACTTGTCAAGAGTTACAACGGTGAGTTGAGTCGAGTTGAGTTGAGTTGAGTCGAGCAGAGTCGAGTTGAGTTTTACAGAGTTTCCTGTACCTCCGCATCCAGCTTGCTGGCCACGTCACGCCATAATAAACAGGAATTATAATTGCATTTACATCCGCTAATTGCCTATCTCTCCGAATTCTCTCGCGAGGAATGCCAATCTGCGCTCATACAATCGCAGTAGGAATAACTCCTCGGCGGGGTCTGACGCGCCGAATTACACCCAGCAATTAAAACGACACCCGTCGATACGCGACCTCCGCGGCATACGGTCTTTTATTAGATATTTTCATTGCGAGGATCTACCAGCGCGCGCGCGTACAATCGTCCCATGCCCATTGATCTTCATCGCGTCATTTAGAGCGCGCAACTTTACTTCGACACGCAACCCGATGAAAATGTATCTTTCGCTGATAAGCAGGCGCGCATTCGTTACAAACTGCATAACACGATGCGAAGTACCTGTTACTTTTCATACTTTACGACTCGATTAATTTTCCAGATAGCTCGTTGACCGAAATTCCGAAAAATAGGAAAAAATACACATCATCACAGCCCAACCATCGACTCGGTCTCAAAATGGTAGCGAAACGAAAAATGAGGATTCCACATCCCGCGACTGCGCGCGAGTTTGTATGCGGAAACGTACGCGCGTATATCAACTCGGGTGCGCGTAGCGGCACATAAAACGATTGCGATAGTAGCGATAATAATGCACAACTCGTGAGCTTCGTGGCCTGCATTTAGCTGCATAATTTTACGATCGAGAGTGGCGCGTTAGTGCATAGAGAGAGGAGAGAGAGAGAGACCACGTTGTCGGGAGGTGGGGATGGTCTACACCATTTCGCAGGTCCTCCTCAACGCCATCTTTCAATTAGGCGGAATAGCGATCTTGATTGTTAATTAGCGTTATATTTATGCAATTATATATATCGCATGCTGTTATGATCTGGCGCAGATCTGGCTCACTAACGAGCGTCGCGTACCACGACTGCCGAACGGTAGCGATAGAACCAATGAACGAGAGATAAGCGTCTGATCTTCGGCGTTGAAATCATCCGGAAAAAAACAACTCCGTCCACGACGTTTTTTCTAATCGGCAATGTTCACCAGTGCTCCAAGGTCACGAGCTGTATCTCCCAAATTTCCATCATCCATCTATAGCTATTGACCGTTCGAGTAAGTAGTTTACACCATTTCAATTGGCACTGCCATTTACTGTTTACCTCCAGTGCTAACATGTTACCCGATCAACTTACAATTGTTACTCTAATTAGGACTATTCTGTAAGATTGCAATTTGCAAACATGAGAAAAAGATGTTCAAAAGTACTGGTCAGATATATAAAGGATGTTCCTCCAATCGTCATTCAGCAGTCCGATGCGTGCGCGCATCGCTGACCACTCATATTTCCACTCCCGTCGTCGTAAACCGTTCGGTAGATATTTATAATTCATTGATTATCACTCATCACTCGTTATTCACCACTCGGCATTTGGCATCCAATATTTCAGCACGAGTTGCGGTTGTATTTATTTGGTGGGGGGGCAGGGGGGCCAAATGGTCTCCTCAAGAAAAAATGCCCGTACACTTAGCTTTGCCCACTCTTTTCACTGGTTTTAGTCCCTCGGTACGTCCATTGCAAATTAAAAATCTCATGCAAAATCCCCCCTCCCCCCAAATTTCGCCTCTTGAGCTCTCCGGCTCGCTTTACTTATTTTTCAGTCCCCTACCACGTATTTGGTACTAGATATGCGGCGTCCGTTCGAAAGTAGAAATTTGGCCCCCAGGAGCCCATTTTTGCCCCCGGACACGGACACGCACACAGAAACACACACACACACATATAACAAATTATAGGCTCTATGCAGCATGCGCGAGCAATTCTATTTACTGCCTTTCTCATGTTTTTTACGCCGTCTTACGATTTCCCCGTTTCGCGATGACGACGATCGTGTTTTCTCGGTGAACAGTAGAACGCATTATACCGGGCATAAAAGCATAAACGTTCATCTCGCTTCGCCGCTTCTCGCGGAGATGGTGTCGGCTTTTTTATTGAGGGACTACGATCCGCAAGCACAATGTCTCCTCTATGCGATATGCATGTGCACGCGCTCTCCTCGATCGAGCGCACCACTTGCTGGACGCCCACCGGACCTCCGTTTTTTTTCTCTTCCATTCTACATCCGACTCTTTCATTATTTGCCCGGTGAAACGTTGCATCCAGAAGAGCGAGAAGGAGCGACCAACTCGAGGTGACGAGAGCTATAACGATGCCTCCACTACGACTGTGCGCTCCTCGTTTTTGCATCAATTGCCCGTCACGTGACGTTCATTAGACTCGCGAAGCCGTCCGCACGGAGAAAAATGATCGAGGAACACGTCAACAAATGAGTAGGAGCACAAAAGCAAAGTGAGCCTCAGCGAGAGAAGAGGAAGAAGGAGAAGAGGAGAAAAACGCGAGGAGAATAATTCTATCCGATTACGAGATACGGAAGCCGAGTAAAATTTACAACGCTCGGTGAACCGTTTTTGAGATTCTGTGCGGTTTTTTGGACCTCTACAAATCCGTTAGTTGTGGCTATAATGACGCGAAAAAATCAGCACGACTTCTTTGGAACGTACTATTCGAGGGCCGGAGCATTCATTGGGCAAGAAGTAAACCTGACTTGTAAAAAATTCGTTAAAAAAGCGTTCTTTTTTGCGCCTGTGACCCCTTGATTTGCTCGATAGACGTCCGAATTCTTATCGTTCTCATCGGCGGGTTCGGAAGGCCGAAGAGAATGCGGACGGCGCCGAGACAGTTGGCTAATTAAAAAACGAACCACCTGAGCAAACAGTCGACGATTGCGAATGGCTCGCGACATGTTGCCGCCTCCCCGACCAGCACCATGTTTCCGTCCGAGTGTTTCTCTCCATACATTTCGGAAAAAAATTCAGGCAACGAGTTATCACGATCACGTTCACCAAAGTCGTCTGAGCTTCGCGGTCTCCAGCTGGAGAACCGTTGGAGCTGGAGCAAAAGTGTTGAGATAAAAGATGTTCGGGGTCGAATTGTCCGCAAATTTGTCTTTATACACGGATCTCGTAGGACCATTGGTTTTCCCGCAAATCGCGAAAATCTGCACAAGCGGAGTGCCGGAGAAACGATGGGGTTAGATGGCTCCAAGATGCGGGTGGAAGGTCACGGATAAGAGCTGGGAATTTGAAGTCCTTTCGCCAATGCTTGTCGATTAATGCTCGCAATAATTTGGCGATCTCGGAAAACGATAGTGATACGCCGAGAGGCCAGAGTTGGGGGACGAGATCAGCGGCCCCATCAATCCAGCTTGTTTCCTCTCATTTTCAGTGACAGATGCGGTCGAGGATGGAGCACGCGTTACAACAGCTTGTAAATCATTCTTTCGTTATTTATCGTCGTTATTAACATATTATATTTGATTATATCACGTTGCATTATTCACAGTGAATCGTCGTAAATAATCATTCGGCATTCCGTCGCGTGGGACGAGACGGCTTTCCCGTCCTTCGCGGTAGCACGCGTATATACGCCGTGTGATACGCGGAGAGACGACGGAAAATGGAATCGCCGATGCGAGAGAACGGGATAGAGTTGTTTTGTCATAAATTGCGAACGGACTAGAAAGAATGCTGGTCGTTGATAGACTACGAGACTAATGAATGACCGTTAATTGTATTACGGGGCGTTCGCTGGACAGACATCGCGTGGATGACGCTTATCAATGGGCCGCTGTGATTTATTACTCCTCTGATCTTCTCGCCTCTCTTTATGCCCGATCCTCGCTCTTCGTATGCCACTCTCACGCGCGAATCTCCCCGCCGTTTTTGCCCCCCGTTCCAAAACCAGCTTTCCAATTCTATGCTGCCTCTTCCAGTTCACGGTATTTTGCGATTACTGTAGATTCAGATTTTCGTCGATCTTCCGCGTGAGATACGAGATAGAGGAGTTGATTGCGGTTACCTACCGTTTCTGTGGAAAATGTACGCGAGCTTCTTGTTTCGAGGCTTTATTTCTGTCGGTGGGTAAAGAAGGAAGCCCGCTGGATGCCAGAGAGGGAGAGCTGTGCAAGCAAACGATGGTTTATCTGTGCTGGCTACCCAACCCCTCAAGACACTCGGGCGACAATGTTTAAATATTGTTAAACAGTGCGATACTTATGTACGACAAACACACTCCACACTGGGACAGGGACCCAACCTACGCTGTGTACACAACGGCGCTGGACAACTATTGTCGACCTGGCCTACGGAAACCGTTGAAGAAATGATAACTCTCTATACGGATTTTCGTCACGTGAAGGAAATCTGGAATGAGGGGCGATAACCAAAAAAATGGTCAGTTTTAGGGCTCGCTCGGGTAGTAACGTTCGAACAGCTTGAGCTTTCAAACTTTCGGAAAGCATGGAGGAAGAGTTGATATTTGGAGGTTATTGCCAAAGCTGGGAGCTGATTGTTTTTCCAAAGTGGAGGCTGATTTTATTGATTCCAGTGGAGCGAAATTTGGACATGAATATTCGAGTTGAGAGTAGAGGAGGGAGAATAATCAAAATCGAAGCGAGATATACAGGTTTTTTCAATAGGAAGAATGTACGCGTGGTACTGAACTGTGGAAGCCAAGGTTAAATGCGAACCTTAATTGCAGTATAGAAAGGTGGGAAGTGACATTATTTTCCCGGCACGAGGAAACGTTGGACGATGCTCGCCTTATCTGAGTACATAGTCGCCGTACGAAAACATTCCTATTAGACGCGGAGCGGCAGGCAGCCCTCTCGACGATTACCTTGTCTCGATCTCTCGTCAAAATTCGTTGGAACTCGTTTCAATCCAACGAATCTTCCTCCAAGAACAGAAAAGATCCGAAGAATTTGCACAAATTGGTCGACGGTATCCGCACAAAATTTAACAGCACCGCCTAATTCCATTGTGAAAATGGTAAGATGTGAAAGGATTAAGAAAATAGAATCACTCTATTTTGCAAAATAAAAGCACAGAATCATTCGATACTACCGGACAAAGGTCTAGAGTGGCTCAACTCTACGGAATTGAAGTGTAGAATTGCTCAACTCTACGAAATTGACGTGTAAAATTGCTCAACTCCACGGAATTGACGTGGAAAATTGCTCAACTCCACGGAATTGACGCGTAAAATTACTCAACTCCACAGAATCGACGTGTAAAATTGCTCA
Organism: Arge pagana; assembly: GCA_963969455.1. Taxonomy (NCBI): domain Eukaryota; kingdom Metazoa; phylum Arthropoda; class Insecta; order Hymenoptera; family Argidae; genus Arge; species Arge pagana. The sequence goes on along the minus strand of OZ018308.1, from coordinate 23,967,360 downwards.
ACTCCGCGGAATTGACGTGTAAAATCGCTCAACTCTACAGAATTGACGTGGAATATTGTTCAACTCCGCGGAATTGACGTGTAAAATTGCTCAACTCCACAGAATTCAGATGTAAATTCGTTCAACTCTACGAAAGTGGCGTGAAAAATCACTCAACTCTACGGAATTAGTGTCAAATTGCTCACATCTGCGGAATAACAGTGTATAGTTGTTCAAGACTGGAGATGAAATTATAGAATTAGTCAACTGTAGTGATGGAAAAGGTCGAATCGTTCGAGTTTGCCTAACTAAACTGAAGAGTTCATCGGTTCTATGAGATTGGTCGAGTGCAAATGAGCTGACGAGTGTCATGGACAACGTGTAGGGGTTCAATTTGAAAAAGTGCAAGGACAACTCGACTTAAGAGTACAGTAATATACTTTCTCAAAGTGGGGGGCTGCGAAACTCGAACTTCTCAACTTCACAGGGAGCCTGTATTTCAAGTTGGTATAACCAGCTCGTGCCATTGATATGCCATATTTCACAAGGTTGAGAAACGGAGGAGTTGAGTAATGCGGTTTTTATATCGATCAGTGACGAGCAATTCGTAGAGTTGTAGAATTGAACATCTGAACATGTTGTCTGCAGCGTTGGGAGTCGTCGAGTCGAGGCACATAGTCGTTCTCGCGTCAAAAAAGTCTGCATTAGCAAAAATCAAGTTAGCAAGAAGCCAACGAATTCGAGAATGGAAGTGCCAAGTTTGGGCTCGCCGCGTCGTTGGGAACATGGCGTACCCCAGAGAGAATCGGGGATCGGGGCGCACTAAACCGAAGGAAGACTGGCCCCTCTCCGCGGGCCTCTCGAGGGCGACCCTTGTAATAATACGATAGCGCAACGAGGCACGAGCCATCAAACAATGCTCCACCGTCTTAATAGCTCGAGATTTATAGTCGCCGAGACCCGAAGGGGAAGGAGAGAGGGAGAGTCTCGCCCAGGCAAAGAAGAACGACCGAAGGAGAGTCACCCGCAGCACCGGGTCGTTACGTGACCTCTGCCAAGAGTCACCGCCGTTTTGCGGGTGAACTTCACTCGCGAAGATCCTCGACCTTATTTTTCTCAAATAACAACTAAACTTTCGTACTTAGGTGAAATTGCTATAGGACCTTTTCCATCCAGTTTTCAAAGTGCTTCATCTTTTATTCGAAACTTTTTTTCTCTAAGATCGATATTTTTCGAGATATTTGGGTTGGGACGTTGAACCAAGGTATCGCTGAAGGTTCTTGGAAGGATCGTCTTCTGCGTCGAGTATCGGGGCGAGAAATTTCGATTCTACGCTGGGATGAGTATGTTGCGTGGAACGCTATTATATCGGTCCTCGTCGTCGTACTCGGTTCGTCTTATTTGCGTTCCTCGACGTCGCAAGAACCACAAGACCATGATACGCCAACGACTGTCGCTGCTCTTCCGTCTCTCCGTCCCCATCCGCTCGTTTCTTCTTCTATGTGGCCACGGGGTTCTCAGCTGTAGCGAGGCGACGCGCGGTGTGGTCGTTTCGCGTGTCGCACACACGCGAGGACGTAGCACACTTTACTGCACCTGCATTTTTGCGAATATTTTTGGGAACATTAACGTTTTAACGAGCGCCATAACAAGCCCAAAAAGACGAGGAGCGCCTTTTTTCGCCGGTTTCTCTCGCTCTCCCCGAGCCTTCCTTTCTCCCTTCTTCGTACCCCGTTTCGCTTTCGCATTCACATCTCTTCCTCCGTCTTCATCCTTTCTTTGGACGACGCACAAAATCCCGAGTTGACCGACTAGAACGTCCCCTCGCTCGTTCGTACCATCTTCGGCAACGATGTGCCTTTCCTACTCGTCGCGTGAAAATTTGGTGATATTTTTACGCTCCTTTTATCGATTTGCCGTATCAAGTCGGAAATCGGACACGCATCGCGCGCGTTTTTTGCTCTGGACCTCGCGCCGCGCGCGTTGTTTTATTACGAGAGGGTATGCCGGAGGGGAACGAAATTGTGCCGAGTAGGGGGGCCGGGAGGGGCAGCGAGGTCGGAACGGAGAAGCAAAGGCGAGCCGTCGACGAGGTAAGTGTAAAGTGTAACGTAACACGGAAAGAAAAGTGCCGAACACCATCGGCGACTCCGGTGGTCCTCGAGAGCGCGTTCCTCGCGAGCGTCGTATAGTTGGCGGTTCGCCGATGACCGGCTGGTGGCTCACGTGGCGTGTGGGGGGCGCGACGACGACGTGAAGGAGGACAACCTTGGAAGGTATACGGATTCGACGCACTGCGAGCGGTGCCAATCTCGTCCCGATCACATAAATATATCCGGCTCGTTCCGACGATGGGAATATACAGTTTTTCAAACTGGTGCCGACGCGAAGAATCTTCTTCGAGGATCGAGAATCACGCGTGAAAGACTTTTCTTGTACTTTGCCTTCGATTGCGGTCATTACTATCGGCACTCGGTGGACAGTAACGATACTCTTTCTATCCAACGAACAATCCAACTCTACGCAGTTGCCCAACTCTGCGGGGTAATATATCAACGCCCAAAATGCCAAGCTGCTCGGTCCTGGCACCGACACACCTAGAAATACGCGAATATGGATGCAACTCCACGCGAAGACACGATCAAGTAGCTCAACTCCGCGCAAATCGAAGTAGAGTTGCTCGACTGTACAGCAGCGAGTCCTGAAATTGCTCAACTCTGCTCGCTCGAGGGAGAGTTGAGCAACTCTGCGACTGAAAATTCTAGACATGTTCAACTCTGCTCAGTCGAGGGAGAGTTGAGCAACTCTGTGACTGAAAATTCTAGGCATGTTCAACTCTGCTCGGCCGAGGGAGAGTTGAGCAACTCTGCGACTGAAAATTCTAGACATGGTCAACTCTGCTCAGTCGGGGGAGAGTTGAGCAACTCTGCGACTGAAAATTCTAGGCATGTTCAACTCTGCTTGGTCGGGGGAGAGTTGAGCAACTCTGCGACTGAAAATTCTAGACATAATCAACTCTGCTCAGTCGGGGGAGAGTTGAGCAACTCCGCGACTGAAAATTCTAGGCATGTTCAACTCTGCTCAGTCGAGGGAGAGTTGAGCAACTCTGCGACTGAAAATTCTAGACATGTTCAACTCTGCTCAGTCGAAGGAGAGTTGAGCAACTCCGCGACTGAAAATTCTAGGCATGTTCAACTCTGCTCAGTCGAGGGAGAGTTGAGTAAATTTATGACAGAAAATTCTAGAATCAGCAAACTCCTCGCAGAATTGCGCGGTGTGGGTCAATTCTAGGCCAGACAAAATGAAGCTGCTAAACTCTTTGTGATCAGAACGCAGAATTGATCAACTCTGGTGCGGAAAATGTAGAGTTGCTCGACTTTTCGAGATCAGAACGCGGAGTTGCGCGAGATAGAATGCTCGGGTTACTCAACTCTGCGGGAGAAAAACTGCAGCTTCTCGACTCTGAAAACAGTAAGTTATTCGACGGTGAGAAATAAAACGTTGGATTTATGCATTTGAGCAGAGAGTAAGAAGGGAGAATCTGTCAACTCTACGTAATAACGGGCATACGAAGTCACGCAACTCTATGAAAATGCATTTGTCACACGGGGTTGGATCGTGACAGAAGCCACGGTCGCAAAACGAAATTTTTCGCGAGTAAAAGTGCCTTCCGCATGGATGTGCAGGATGTCCCGTTCGTAACGCTTCGAGTTAAGACTGGCAATTAGCATCTCATTGGCTCATATCGCGCGTATGGTAATCGGTCGTTATTTAGCGTCGTATAACCCTTCCCGCGAGCCGTTTAAATTTTGACACGGTGGCGGGGACGAAAGCTGGAGATCCCACTCTCCGTCTGTCTCTCTCTCTTTCTCTGGCTATATGACTATAAAATATAGAAAACAAAAAGCCTCGCGAGCAAAAACGTCGGTCGGTCTTCTTCTTCTCTCATTGCTCACGGAGATAAACGTGGCAATGCGCGCGCACCGTAAAATCGGTGCACGTTCCGGCAAAAAAAATGTCGATGTAGGTCCCAACAGGAATAAAATGTGGAGGCATCCTAAAGCGTGGCGACCTCCGATTGAGGTGAAATAAAATAGGTGGAAGAAAATCACCAAGGATGTTCAGCACCGCTCGTTTGTCCTTGTCGAAGCTGTTAGGCTGAACATGTTCGCAAAATGTGAATTTCCAACGAAAATGAAGATGTTGCAAACATTTTGATACTTGTTTTGAGCGTTATCAGGCGCGGCGCATCGTTAATGAGAAGGGGAATAGAAACAATGAGAGCGTGAAAAAATAATACCGATGACAATGGAGATGTGCGGAGATAAAAGCAATGGAAATGCAAAGAATGTGCTTCGGTTGTATCGATTGTGTTGAATTTGACGATTGTGATCGAAATAATAGCGGAGAAGACTTCTCCCGGCGTAGTCGTTTCTGATTATTATTGTTAGTCAAGGGTCTTTGTATGACAATAAAATGAAAAAATGACGGAGCAGCAAGGAGGCTACGCGTAATGGTGGCTGAATCAAAGTTACCGAAGCGTGTCTAATTAATGGCCCGCTTCGCGGCGATCACTTTCAGTCGGAAATTAGATTCGACGACAACGCAACGCCGCGACGACGATGACGAGGTCGGGATACCGAACCGGGAGCGAGACTGAATGGACCCCTTCCCCCTTCTCCGGGGTGCAGGGCTACGTTTCGTAGAACCCCGAGCATCATCAAAAGCTCGCGCTTATAGCTGCATGAATGCCACCTGGCTTTCCTCTCTACCTATACACAACGAGCGACGTTACTCCCAAAACTACCAAGGGCATCCGAATCCGCGTGCCCCGTAGTGAATTTATCATCTCGATCAATTTTCCGCACGTAACGGAATGTCAAAACTCATTTTTTCTTTGCCAACAACTGTTCCAATGCCCGGCAATGAAAGTCGTAGTGACAACCAACATGTACGCCACCCGAACATGTTGGGCGCGGGGAGTTGCGCTGTGCAACACCCGAACATGTTGGGCGCGGGGAGTTGCGCTGTGCAACACGCGGGCATGTTGAGCGGAGGCCTCAACTCTCTTCAACTCTCTTAACGCTTGCGTTGTCAATCGAATAAATCTACACTGCCGATCAACCGGTTATCCGAGTATTCATCTACGAATGTATCGGTAAAACTGTACAAGCTGTAAAGAAGCGGGCCGTTGTGCCTGAATTTCCTAATTTTTTGAGAATATGGTGCATTGAGTTGAAAAGGGGAACCAAAAAGAAGGACTATACAACGAAATGAAATGAAATCGGAAACGAAAACAAAAGTATGAATAAAAGATTAGAAATTGAAATTGATTGATTCGTAACTAATATTAGAATCATGAGAGTTGACGTCGTGAAACGTTACGTTGCACTGTATTACTCTAGTTACTCAACTCTACGGAGCTCTATCCGAGTTGCTGAGCTCGGGATGGTTTAGAGTCACTCAACTCCATGGAATGAAAGAGTTGAACTGCACGAATCTGCATGCTGAAGCTCTCAAGGTCTTTAATACGAACAAATATGAACATCGCGTCGCTCAACTCTTCGGAGTTGAAGGTGTTGACTGGTTAAAATCTGCGAATGCACTGGCTACTCGCATGATTTGGAATGTGACTGGAAATGTGAGATTGTACGACGCGATATTATTGTTTTTTAGACTCAGACAACTCAAGCTTTCATGTTCCAGGGTCCAGTACACAGTGAAAAAATGTCCGTCAAATTTAGCACATAAAAATGTGTTGACGACTTTTTTCACACAAAATTAGTGTTACTTCAACACGCTTCGTGCGTAGTGATGAAGTAACACAACTCTGTGTTAAAGGTAACACAACCAATGTTAGGGTAACATTTAGAAAGAGTTGCTTCAGTATCTGAGAACATTTTTGAGAGTTGAGAAACGGACTGTGAGACGAACATTAGAATGTTAACTACTCTGCAAAAAATGTTTACACTTTACACGACGAGGGAACATTTTTTACCGTATAGCTCGACATGTTCAGTGTTCCCGATACTCCGTAAAATCGGTCAAATTGCCATCATTTTTCTCACCATTTCCTCGATGGACGTGAAAATGGCGAAAATGTCTCAACGCCGATTGCATTCGAGATTTGTAATCTTTGTTTCTCGTGTCGGATTTCTCGCCCATTTAGTACGCATCTCGATGCTCGACATGCCGTGTCGCAATCCGAAATTTGAATATTCGTTCGGATAATGTCAGGCGGCAACGCGCGGCAGAAACTAATCGAAGCGTGCAGATTTTTTTTTATTGTCGGGCGTACCAATCAACGTTGCCGTAAAGAAATACCGCGGGCATTATTAAAATTGCCCGCGTTAAGTCACGTAATTTTCAACACACCGCGCGTATCCGATCCGAATTACAGGCATTTGATTGTTAGTCGCAGATATATCAAGGGAATTTGAACGTCGAAACGGAAAAGATTTCTTTACGGGGCGACCGCGCTTCGTCGGATTTCAGAATTTCAATATTCACAGTGCTTAAGCCCGTGAAATTTTGCTCCTACCGCACTTCGCTCTCGAATGACCGCGCGCCGCGAATCAAACGTCATTTCGTCATCCGTTGCGATCGATAACGATGACGAACGCCAAGCAATTTTCTTACACAAATTTCACGTTCGTCGAGTTTTAACGAGAAATTTAAAACGGATGTTAACAATCGTTAAACAACAATTTACAAACGAACAAACTGCCGTTTTGATCATATGTACCAGAAACGATTTTTCACCGATTTACTTCGAGTGTATCGACATTCGAGTCGCACATTTTTCAAATACCATAACAAAACATGCTCGTCGAATTTCCGTTCGACTCGACAAAACATCGTTGAGTTGTACAACTCGGTGAGATAACAATCATCGAGCGAAGAAATTGGGACAAAGTCGAGTCTTAGATTTGATATTGATCAGATATTTGATTAGAAATTAGAGTTGCATGATTCAACTCTGCGGAGAACAAAGGCAGAGTTGCCCTCTGCATATGGAAGAGGTCAACTCTACATTCCAGCATATGCAACTTACTCAACTCCACGGAGTAAGAATCCCAATTCCTTCATTTTGATTGAACAACAAAGTCCAGACAGTCAACTCCGAAGGGCAGCCCGAAAAATATTATTTTTTTCAAGATGCTCAACTCCATTAATTACAACTCGATTCTCCATTTTTACTCATGTGAGCGGAGATATTCTATTTTCGAAATATTTACTCCCCAGAGTTGACCTGTTAAACGTTTCTATTCCGCAGAGTTGCGTAACTTGATGCTTTAGTTCCATCAGGTTGAGTATTCAACGTCTGCATTTCACAGAGTTGAGAGGCTGAATGTTTTTTACTCCACAGAGTTGAGTCATTACTCGTTTCCATTTCGCAGAGTTGAGTAACTCGCTGCTTTTGTTCCATCAGGTCGAGTATTCAACTTTTGTACTTCACAGAGTTGAGATGCTGAATGTTTTTTAGTCTACGGAGTTGAGTCATTGCTCGTTTCCATTTCGCGGAGTTGAGTAACTCGCTGCTTTAGTTCCATCAGGTTGAGTATTAAACACCTGTATTTCACAGAGTTGAGATGCTGAATGTTTTTTATTCCACAGAGTTGAGGCATTGCTCGTTTTCATTTCGCAGAGTTGACTGGTATTCTCCGATATTCTCAATTGCTGGATTCGAGTCGAGTCGCTGCTGACATCACAGCTAATAATTTGTTGAAATCTTTACGTTGGAGGTTTTTTGTGGGTATTTGTCCCGTAAATCCTGGAAATGATGAAAAAAATTCTGCGGAGTCATTTGAAGAGAGCCATCCACGCAAATCAGTCGCACATAACGCGCAGCTCTTTTATGCGATGATATATGACCTGTTTAATTGATACTCATTACAATTTGCGGTGGACCTCGCGCTCGTTGTTCGGAACTGCGATAATCCGTGCTCGTATGCTCGTATCTCGGAAATAATGCAACATCTTTGACGGTATGAAACGATCAGGGTACAGTAAAAGGTGCGAAAGCGAAAGAGAAATAGGAAGGAAGACAGCGATGAAATCTTACGCATGTAGCGATGTACGTGTTACCGATGAACGCAAGATCGCAGAGTTTATAGCTCTTCCAACACCTGGTATAATTAAATTCATTCAATTAATGCGTTTATAATTCATAATTATTTCCGTTTCGTTATCGAAGCGATGGTTAAAGCAATCAAGCTCGTAAAATACTCAAACAGATTGTATTTATCATCAACTATCACGAACGAGCCACCGCTATTTTATTTTCCAACTTATTCCCACTTCATTTCATCTCTCCTCTCTACTTTCCCACTCCTATTCCAAATTTTATCCTGTAAAACATAAAAATTTGAAAACTGTAAAACTACTTTTTTTATGCCGCACACTTCGATTATTATCAACAGTTTTCGAGTGATTTTTTGAGTTTCAGCCGAGAATCAATTTAGACAAAAATCCTACGTACCGTTGTAGCTCTCAGTATACTGAATCCAAATTTTTTTGGTTCGTTATTCTATCTTCAAAACTACAGGAGAAAAAGCGTCCGGCCATGCAGGCATAAAAAAGGACATCCTCGAAAAAATGCTGTAGAACTACTATTTTATTTTGGACAGCTACTATGCAATGTAAAAGCACTGTCGAATACTCAATTAATAAAGAGCTTTTTACCGCTTTTTACCGCACAGTAAACTTTGGCGTCGAAGTTCCAAAAAATCAGAAACAAATCGCGGAGAATCCATCTGACGCGCGTAAGAGTATAGAATTTTTCCGGGGTTTTCAGAAACGGAGAGGAAGAATGCCTCGTATGCGATGTCGGTAATCTCAGTCGGTACGGCAGAATTATCGCATCGCCCCGCACGCTCGTGGAGTACCGAACGAATTAGCGAGGACAGATGAGGCGACGTACGCGGAGAACTGCTCGAGGGGCCCCGTTACGATGTAGGTACTCGAAGAGAGATAGCCACTGGCGCTAGCGTCAGATGAAATTTTCAGATAAGATAAGGGGGGACGACGCTGGTGTTGCGGTTAGGTAGGAACCGTGCTCGAAAAGACTCGACGTAGTTCAAACAGACAGTTCTCATGTAAATATTCGGTGGGATAAATTAGACCGAGAGACGACAGGCTGCACGTCGTTGGGCCGCGTGGTGCACGGTAGGTACTCTCGCCAATGTCGGCCTAGCGCAGTCAACGAATGCCGAATAAAAATAATAAAAAAGTCCCGAAATTTGGTCGCGATGCCTATTCCGGCTCACTATTGAACATGTTCAAAGACCGCGATGTTCCACGATTTGCGTAATCGCAATTATCCTCATCAAGTCCATAACCAAGGAGTTCTACGACCAAAACCATAAAAATGCTCGTTTTTCCAAGATGGCGCCGATTGGGGCCACCTTCCAATGGTGAGAACATTTAACGCGTTATCATTTTTATTTCTGCTTCCTTCACTGAGCTAGCCGAGTACTGCTCGTACATGTTCCGCTAGAAACAGGGAAAATCAACGTCAACAGTCAATCGTGTCTGTTCTGTGTTACCCGTATTTCGCGTAAAAGACGCGCGAAGCTAGTCTGTCATTTGTTTCCTTTGGTGCGAGCGACCGTGGCCAATAGGCGCGGCGTCATTGGAGAGTACCGCACGCTAATTATGGTACGCGGCGAGGAGGAAACATGTCTACTTACCAGCGAGTCGACCTCCGGATCTGCGATGTAGTAGGGTTTCTCCTGTCTGATCTGCAAAACGAATATAACAACGAATATTAATAAATGTTTTACGGTATCTGGGTCATTCGAAGGAACATAAGTCTGCTAGAAAGCGAAAGACGAAGGTTATCGAGCTATTTTTTCGCTGGGCAATCTTTTCTCGGGTAATATACATGTACATGTATTTTTCTTGATATTTTTTTTTTGTTCGCTCAGGAAAGTTTTTGTCGTGGAAAGAGGAAAGGGGGACGAACTTGTTTGCAACGAACATCTCATGCGAGATTTCTGCGCGCCGCGAAATGAACGTGACTGATTAATCGATCAACGAACCCGATCCATCTCTTGTTATGCTATAGCATATAAATATATATATATAAACGCGCATCTGTATGATTTCTCGTCTCAATTAACGTATTTTCACGCAGCGCCTCGCGAGATGAACTTGTTTCGAGGTTATTTGCGTACATTTAGCGATACTACTGTTGAAACAATCTTCGCCACAGCTATTGTGCAGTTTGAAATACGAGTATTTTTGTCGCTAATTTTTCCTTTCGACGCTTTTCCACGCGTTTCGCATTTCTAAAAATATTTTTTCAAATTTTTTTTATCAAGTTTGTGTGGCCCAGTTCATTTGGCTGAAGCGTCTCGATGTCTACGGTTTTTTGCCTACAAAATTGTAGGGCTGATTGGATTGTTCCGCAAATTTTAGTTTTGGAATGACAGATATTATTCGGAATTTTTCGAAACTGGAAACTGAATTTTTCTCACCCGAAGCTCCGAGCACTGATGAGAGAAAAGAGCGAACAAAACAACTTCGGTGACCAACATTCCGCCGGCTGATACGATTTATTGGGACAATTTCGTATCGGACACTAAAGATAATAAATTTTCACGTTCGATACTCGCTCGGGATCTGACTTTGAGCACGAATGAGAAATTCGGTTTTGTTGCGGCTGGCTAACCAAAGTCAAAAAGTGCAGGGCACCAATATCTTTCGCTGTGTAGACAAAATACCACAGCAGAATATTTTACATCGCCTTTTTCGAAGCGTCAGAGTCCGCGTTACGTATCGGGCGCAGCCACGATCAGTCCGAATGGCACGCTTACCGGGGACGTGTCAGAACCGGATTTTTTTCCACGGCAGTATTTCACTATCGATTGAGAACGTCCAAGTATAAAAACGCAGCTCTGCACCGGTTTCGAGCAGCCAGACTCTGGAAAATAGATTGCTGGGCGCGTGGCCCCCGGATCCGCCGGGGTATCATACTGGTCGCCAGGTGCCTGGGTTCGATCCCTCGCGGGCTACTTTTTTTTTGTTGCAAAATCAGTGTTCGAGCAACGACTGAATGTATTTGAAACCAAAAACGCGTGCTTTTTCAAGTCATCGCTATTCGTTATTCGCTCCTATCACGTTATATGCTATTTGAGCAGAAAGTAGGCAGCTACGATTTTCGGGGCCATTGAGCCATCATTTCCAGTCTTCCCGATCCTTTGGGTCTCAAGTTGCGCCCTCCGTTTGCAGTGTGCTGCGAAATTGAACTGAACATGATTCCAGCTTTTGAGGAGACAACGCTTTTTACTCGAGATACTTGAACGGCGTTTAACCAATCAAAAATCAGCACGAATCTAATTTGAAAATCATAACCTTTTTGTCAATCGTATCTCGACTTGGGTTTATGACCTCGAATTAGCGAGAAAATCAGATTAGAGATAAATTGACGCAACTCACGATCAACGGTCGCCGAGTCATCTCAATAGTTCACACGAAACGTTCTCGAAACAAGGCGATACTAATGTCATTTCGTTGGGCACCCACAGAGAGAGAGAGCAAACACCATGCTCGGTTTTTGACACTGAATCGCTCAAAGATTTTCAAGCGAGTATAAAGATACGAATATAATTCTCGATCAACGTCTCGCCAGAATCATTTATCGATGACGCAACTGTCTCCTCTGATCACCGTTACACAAGCCACCCTTGAAATAATCAAAGTACGACGAAAATGGCCACGTTCTCTCGTTTCCAGGCACGAGCGATGGACTTCTTACGACCTGCACGCGGCGTAAAACGTTATCGCCTCGCAACAGTCAAGATCTCCGCGATTTCAGAGATTCTCCAGACCAGACCTCGAGTAATCAGCATTTATATAGCAGCCCTGGGCTCGAGATACTCGAGCTGACTTCTTTTCCATACAATTCAGCAATTCAATTCGTTTCGTCCGGTGCTAGAAATCTGGCCAAGATTTGCGTATCGTAATTAGGGGAAAGTAGACGGGTAACATGATAGACTACGAGAGACTCGCTCCGTCCAATGTATTTATAAATGTATACAGGGTGAACGATTTAATGTGACCAGCCCAAGTATCACCGTTGCCTTCGGGGTTACGAAAAAACTATGTAGAAGTAATTCGTTTACGTCAAAAAATTCATTTACGTCAAGATCACACTTCTTGCGTTCTCAAGGTCATCAATGGTTTTCCAACCAGGAATATGATTTTTTCATAAAAGGGTTGTAGCTCGTGTTCAGACGAATCCAACGAGCTATAATCTCACGACCTTGATGGGATTTCTCACCAGAATACACGTGTCCATGTTAATGGCTATCGCTTCTAACATATGTTACAATAAAGATTGCCACAAAAAATGCTATAACTTAATTCGGATGATATTATTGCCACCACCGTCACGATCTCCCGTTTCTACACGAGTAATTTAACCGAGTATCAGGTACAATAAAAAAAATACTGCCAAAAAATATATATTCCCATTTGGACGTGACCTTGAGATCGCAAAAGCTACAACCTTCGTAGAAATGAGTGTTTCAGAACTGTATCAGCCTTTGAATTATATCTTGACGTTTTTTCGTAACTCTAAAAGCTGCGGAGATGTTTGGAGATGCATCCTGTATACTCACGATCGATGAATAAAGATGTAACGAATGAGATAAGAAATAAAATAACAATGAGTACGTATTTATTGTGGTGCCAATAAATGAGGAAAGTAAGACAGAATCGGATGTTTAAATGAAGTAAGGTACTGGAATGAAATGCGTAAGTTTCGGAGCCGGAGGTCATTTCGTATGGACCCTAGGTAACGAGACAGAAATTATATTTTATAGCAGGGCAATAACGAACCGGACAGAGTTGTGTCGTTGCCAGTCGGAACGAAAGTCAACGCGTTTATGTTTACAGCGGTACCTTTCGCATCCCGCGTGAAAAACGGTAAACTATATGGCACACAACGATTAGTTAATTGCATAAGTTGTTCCACGGGGAATCGTTTGGAAACTGGCAGCTGTAAACGTTTAGGTCAACTCCAAAGAAGGAGGTTAGCTTCCATAAAAACACATCAGCTGTTACTTCTACGAGGGACAGAGGGAGAGCGAGAAAAAGAAGAGACGAATAAATAAAGCTCAAGCTGCGAACGAATCCTGACTTCGATGTGTGAAAATTCTGAAAAAATTCTATCCTCCTCTCCGTTATAGCTGGACTCTCCGTGATTTTTTCTAGATTTTTTAGAGCTTCGACGCCAAAGTGCCGCGTCTGCTGAGAAATGTTCTAAAATTTGGTGCATTGCGACAAATTTTCGGGGAAGAGCCAACATTTGGGTCTACAAATTTTACGTTTGTGGTGCCACGCTTTGAAAAAGTTGTTCGATTAAGAACAATTTAACTAAAGCAAAATGAGGTTACAAATGCCAAATGTTTAACTACGACTTTTATACCTCCAAAATCCAAAAAAAAAATCACTAGCGCGCAGAAAAGTACAAAAAAATGTAGAATCTTTAGAGGCAGGGGGAAAAAGTGGCTGGATGGGGGAAGAATGCGTCTGCTGTGTCGCAGATTTGGGGAGAAACGTGGCGGAATGATTGTTATTCTTTTTTTTGCATTTTCATTGTTTACAGTTTTCCCGGGCGGAGATGTACGCGCGCATCGGGTACACACGAAAAGGCGGGAGGAAGCCAGCTGCCGTGGTATATCTCTCGACACCAGTGTTCAAGCATAGACACGAGCTCATGTCCGTCCGATGGGGCAAGCATAGCATAGCAAGAGAACCGTGAAGACGCAAACGGAGACGGGGCGAAGAAGCTCGGGCTTCGCGGCCAGGCGCACCGGAATGAGACCATTCTGTAAATATTATCACGTCATATTTTAACCGCGCGGTTTGAAATACACCGTTTATTTCGGCGGAGTTGCCGCCGCCGCGTTCAGAATCGAAAATCTGTGCGAGATAGCAGCGGCCGCTAGCGATAAGACTTTGGATCGGTGAGCGGACGCGTCGTTGCGAAAATGATCGAGGTACCGACTGGCAAGGTCGCCTGCCGCCCAGAGGAACCACGTTAGAGCGCGCACGCTAATGAACATGTCCGGTACACTAGCGCTGGCCGAGTGGTCGCGCAGCAGCGCCGACCCAAAGCCGAACATGTCGCGCTGTTCCCTCTTCCATACCCATCGGCGGGCGAGTTCCGCGTAGCATAGCATATTCGGCGGCAAATTGGCGAGAACTCGAATATCGCCAAAATCGTTTTTTGATCGCGTGGTAACTACCGTGCTAGACCGAGATAAGCGCGAACGTTTTAGCAAGAGATATCTGATACGAGACCTGTTTGCGAATAATATATTGCATCACGACTAGTATTCTGATGATAGAACGTGACGTCGTTATCTTCGCGCATGATTCAGGTATCAGTGGAGTTGATGCAGATGCAAATAACGGGTATTTTTCGTAGTTTCAACCGTTTCGCAGGCAAATGGCATCGGAAGAGGCGAATAAAGAACTGCAAGTTGGCGCGCGTGTTCGGGAAAGGTGGAGTTTGGAAGAAAAAAAGGGCACAACAATGTCGATTCGTGGAGTTGCAGGGACCCTACACCTCGACCCATCGGCCGAGCAGCAACGCCCAGCGGGATACTTTGCGCGTCCGTAGAGAAAACGTTGGCGGTGCGGAGAGAGAGAGAGAGAGAGAGAGAGAGAGAGAGAGAGAGAGATAGAGAGAGAGAGAGCGATCGCGTCTTCAGCCGTGGAACACGGTTGGGCTGCTGCATAGCAGACGGGTGCGCGCACCATTGGATAGGAAGAGAGGCAGACCATGCAGGGGATAATGGCTCGAGACCATTGAATAGATCAATTTACAATGGCAGAAAACGAGCAGCGATCGCGCTCCCATGCCGAGACACCCCAAACTCCTATCCCTCGACGGTCTGCCACGCACAGTTCGATTGCGCGCGCATCAACGAACACGTGTGCATCGAAATAAGGTACAGATGAGAGAGCGGAGAGAATGACGGGGAGCGGGGAGCGGGGGTTCGAAGCGCATTTTTCGTGCCCGCGAGAAGAAGATGCCTCGAAGATCGGTGTCCGTTGATGCAAGCGAAACTGTGCTAGTCGTGTAGCGACTGCGATTACCAACCCAACGAATAACGAGGGAACAAATAATAGAGCTGTGTCCTATCAAAAAAAACAAAAACCGAGAGAAAAAATGTATGCACCCGCATGGAAACGTATATGTGGCGCATATAATATGTATGCAAGGTATATTTACGCAAAAACAATACGTCGACATTTATCTTTAATCATATGCTAAAATATATGTCTGTACAAATGTCAGCACAGATGTGTGCATATATACTGAATAAGTACACGTATCTATTGACATATATGCATACATACATGGGAGCACGTATTTAAGCATATACGAGTATGACATGCATACATGCCAACATGTATGCATACATATATGCGCGCATCTGTGCACAACATGAGACATGTACAGCATGCCTCGCACCATGTATAACATGTCTCACAAACGTGCAGAACATGTCTCATAGCATGTAAAAGTGTTTCATAACATGCATAACATGTTTCGCAACATGTATAACATGAGACACAATTTAGGTCTGCATCTCCGATTCACATGTATCATAAAATGTAGTATAAACACTCATAAAATTATACAGTTTTCGAGTAGTTGGTGAAACGTATGCACACATATGTGTCTGTGTCTATTACTGGTGTAACGATTATTCGCGTTATCTGTAATATTCGCATTCACGGAAGATTATGCGAATTTTTTGCGAATGTCCTTGGCAATGAAAAGTGAAAATGATTTATAAAATAACAATCCAAGCAAACGTATCTCAGCAGAATGAATGTATTTATCTGCTGAACCCTAATACCAATTGTGGAAAAAACTATTATATTAGCAGCTAACTTCAGACCAATGAGCGAGCAATCACGGGTTATTTACTTCGTGGGTGCAGTATTCGCTGTGAGATAGTGATCGTCGACTTTTGGCGCGATAATAAAAAAAAATGATTTTAAAAAAACCGAACAAATATGTGTGCATATATTTTTCCACGCAAGCAGTCGCATCGCAAACTCCTTTCGAAGATGCTCGCATATCGTTTCGCAGCATCGAGATGCAGCCTACGAGCTCGCAATTCGGGGGATCGAGTTCACAATTTACATCGTGTACCCATCTCGTTCCACGCACGAATTCCATTGCATGTCGAACCGCGTCGCATGCCGATAAACGGTTTGACGGCGTCGAAGACCCGTTTTGAGAAATGAAGAGAGAGAGAGAGAGCTTCCATGTGCCAGAAACAAAAGTGGTCAATTCCCACGAGTCAGCGGAACAAAATTTCACGAAACAAGAACGATCGATTTCTGTGGAGTACTCTATTTCAGTTTAACGTTAGTTGTACGAAAAACAACCGGGGAACTTTTTTTTTGTGTTTGTTTTTTCTCTTATCTAAAAGGCGACGTATTGGGGAGTTTAAATGGGTCGGAGCAATTTTGGGTTCCGAAGTGTCAAGCGAGCGAAGGAAGGTAGGTTTGTACGGTTGTTACATCCACGTATCGCGAGGAATCGAATGATATTCAAAGTATTCCGACTTGGATCGCTAACGGTCGTCGACGTGTGAAAAGATCAAGGGATCTGACGTGGATGTAACGGCATATTTATTGGGGGGCGGGGGGACGGAAGAGTGGACACGGAGGCTGTCGATCCGAGCAAACATGTACGCGAGACGTTGTTTTGCTTGGTTGCTTTTTTGGCTTATTTTCGTCCACAATTCGTGGAATCCATCGGAGGAAGACGATGGGATAATTAATGGTGAAATTTGAGCAGGAAGAACGGTCGTCCATGTAGCATGCAGATTTTCGTGGCGTCGATAGCGCGGGAGCCGTCACTCATCGCTGCTGGAGTTCCCGGCTCACCGAGCACCGTAGCGAGCTAGCGTGTTTCTCGGGCGCGAGGCGCTCGCGCTAGACATGTATTGCTCGTAGCCGCAGAGTTCCAAGAGTGGGAGTTGTAGCGTTGTTGTTGTTGGGTGCGCGGAGTTCCTGCCGGCCACGTGGTTCTCCGAATCGAATTCGCTCGCGCGCTCCACTATCGAGAGCCGCGTAAACAACGGTGTCACGTGAAAATTGGGTCACGTTGATCCCGATTTACGGCTTACGATGATTTTGAGGAAATCTTCGGCGTGAAAACGACGCTTAGGTGCGACGATAAGGCGAGGCATCGATCATCGACGAGTATTCTCCGCGTCTCTTTCGTCCTCTTCTCCTTCGATTCAAGGGGGATAGATAAAAATCTAAGCTTTCTGTCCACGCTAGGATCGAGTCGGATCGTCACCTGCTCATCCTCCGTTATCTTGATGCCAGCAGTTGTAACAGCGAGGGCGTTCCTTTCTCCTTGTGATCCTGCATAGAAATGAGGGCAGGAGGTCGAGGTGATCGTGACAAACCATTAAGAGTCAGGGCCTGCTTAACGGACGACCGTTGATCTCTTCGTTCCTACGAGAGAGAGAGAGCAACGAAGAGAGAGGGAGAGAGAGAGTTCCCGATTCAAAATAATCCAGTCCAAAAAACGCGCCCGTTGTCAGTCTTTCGTAGGCTTCTCGAAATCTGTCGGCAACGACGTCTCGCCGCGTCGTTTGGCAATCCTCTCAAATCTCTCCAAAACGATCGAGGCTCAGGAATTTATGATAGTTGCCAACATCGAAACGAGCGAGCTACCACGCTCGTAGCAATTAATTGAACAGTTTTAACTGTTTTAAGACAGCTGAATGATAGAGCCTCGTAAACTATGTGTCTCAGACCATCGCACTTGGAGCAACAAACTCACCTTATCCGTGATACAACGTTCTTATCGTTATCTAAGGCTAGTGCTACTCGAGCTAGGAGCTCCCGTGTTACTGCCAGTAGTTTCTCTTGTCATTATTCGAGTGTTGCGTACAACGTCTTCCAAACTTGTTCCATTTTTCATTCGCGGTGCGAAATTGTAGGCAGGATAGGATGGATGCTCGATGAAAGCCCGGCGGACCACGAAGTTGGGCGCAAGAACGTGGTAGCATGGGACAGGAATGGGAATGGGACGAAGAGTTCTTCGATAACGAGTCGTCGGAGTAGCGCGACACGCGTTTATCGTTGGCATTTTTATCTTCGAGCCAGGGCAACGTGTTTTATCAACCTTTAACCCCCCTAAAATTCAGGGTCGCCCTCGTAGCCAGCTACAACCAAGAACTTCCGAATGGAAAATCGAATTTCCAATTCTAGTGGCTGATTTTGGGTGCTGGAAGGAGCGAGAGGTTCGACGAACCCGGAGAACACCCCGGTGATGGAATATTTAGAATCGTTGCTTCGTTGCGCGTTTACCACACGAAACACTGGCTTCATACGTGAGGTTATTGTATACGTAATTGCGAATCGATACTGCGAGAGTATCGGTCGGTGTTACGTGGTACGGAGCGAGAAATGGGGCAAACGTGAATCGAGGAACGCCACAAAGGAGCTGGCGATTATCCCGAGATTCGCGAAATTCTCCGGTTGTCTGAGAAAACTCACGTGCGACGCGTAATCATCGTTTTCGACGACTCGATAATGTAACGCGTGAGATAAGAATCGTAGGGTAACGATCAACTTGTAAAAAACAATGACAAAATCCAAATCTGATCGCTGTGGCATGCCAGTGGGAAACGCGGCTATTACGACGGACAACCAAATTAGAAAATGCACGTTTCCGACGGTTCTTTGGGAGGCATAGTAAGACCGCGATAAAACTCCGTTTATCGCGCTACACAGCGATAAGAACAAATCTGAATGAATATTTATCGCGTCAGCGTCGACCGAACTACACCTCCTAGAAAAATGGATGAAAGATCTCCCAACAGCTGGAGCAAGGGAGGTGAGATGGAGCAGCTTCCAAAATGAGCTGGCCCTATTCCCTGCTAGCCGGAAGTTTATGAACAAACTGAAATTGAAATTTTCGAAAAAAAAACAGCTTCGTTTTTAATCCGATGCTTCTCGAAGTGGTTAGCCGATTCTTTCCCGGAAAAATGAAGCTGACTGCTGGGAGTTCGAGAGGAAAGCTGTAGGGAGGAGGAGGGAGCTTGGAATGAGAAGAGAAATGGGTGGAAAATTGGGGGAGTAGGGGAGAGAGCGTTGGGAAATTTTGGGGCCCGGAAAAATGTCATCAGATATGAGATGGCGAGACGCACGACTCTGGTCGAGACCCTAAGAAAATCCGTGTGTTTTTAAACCCCAAATCGTTCGGATCAGGTTTCAGACTACGTTGCCCTTGGGGAATATCTCGGAGCCTCCGCTCTCCATCGGACATCTTCTGCTCGGTTGCCCTCGCGGTCGAGCGCGTACAAAGGAAACTTGCGAGCATTCCGAGTCCCTCGTATCCGCCGGGCAGACATTTCGAAAAGGAAAAAGATTCGAGGAAAGAAACGGGGAGGGGGGGGAGCAATTATTGGTTACGTTGATACTTTCATCGTCGCGTTGAGCGAGACACTCGCGATGAGGCGGGACGAAGTGACGGCGATAACCCTGCTCCGTGGCGTGCATACGGCAAGTTCTTATTTTTTACGCGTGATTAACTACGCTTTAAACTGTTGCGAACCCGGTTTGATTGGTTCACGGTAGTTATCCGTTGTTTCTTCTATTATTAATTGTTCCTACCACGGTGTTGAAGTCTTCCTTCACGACCATCGCTCAATCGTTCTTGATCCAGCCTTCGAGTGCTGGCTTTTTATCTCACGAAACGCGCGATCATTGCTTTACTGGCGCCATCGAGATCCTGTTTGATCTACCAATTTTACTACCGATAGATCACTCCTCCTACTTGTTGCCAACGACGACCCAACACTTCGCATCTCATCTATCCAATCCATTCCAACTTACTCCTCTTCTCCTCTCCAACGCTACCGCCTGCTCGTTCGCGGCTATTTCCTTTACATTTCTCCATCAATTCCGCGATATAAACTTTAACGTTCGCTTCTGCTGCTCCTTGCACGTGTCTCTTCTGCTTGCTTGGGATAATATAGCTGGTAATTTCGCCGTTCATCTCCGTTTTTCCCTTTCGTCCGTTTTCACAACAAGGTCCGCAGTCTCCCTAGATTCTTTCCTTCCAAGCATCTCTCACCGCCCCCCAAAATTGGCCCTCGGACGGCACACGTAGATTCGACCCACGCGTGTTTCTTGGTTTGCCAAGAATTTCGAGCCAGAGCTTCCGACATTGCATACGAACGGACCTGAACAAGCCTAGACACACCCCACGTACAGTTTGAAGGTTACGTTACATCGAAGCCCGGATTCACTTGGGACCATTCGGATGGTCCATTTCGGATCTATCGCGAGTCTACGTTAGCGGAATAACGGGAGACTGTACCGATGTCGAGAGGTGCCCTGGTTGAGCGTACAGGGAGCTCTATCGGCTCTTTCGCCCATGGGATAACAAACAAAACACCGTAATTCAAGCGAAAGATCACTCACCTGTTTCGAGAATACGGCGATGTCCTCGTTGAAACTTTCCGACGAGCACACATCTCCACCCGCGACCCCTGGTTCTCTTGGTGTGCAGGTAGCCAGTTCGCACTTTTCAAAAATAAGTGCCAACAGCGGGAACAACGGATGGCTGGAAGCATGAAAAAAGACGAGATTATACGCTAGAAACGTGGCTTGGGAGGTTTTGCGAAGGAGATGGGAGGAATCGCGGCGGTAGGGCGCCGGCCGTCGGACCGCGCGCCCGGCTGTGCCGCTCGCCGCTCGAACGGAATCCGTTCGAATCCCCGCGATCCGCGCTTTTGGGCACAATGTAACGAATGATTGTCCCTCTTCGAGGTTCCTCGCGACGAGCCATGCGAATATTTTCCGAATCGTCGACGGGGGCGAAGACGTGGCGCGATGCGCTCCGTGCTGCTCTACAGCGATAAGCGGTTCGATTGAAAACATTGTTTCTAAAAGCGTCGCTGACGTAGCCGACCGAAATGCAGTAAAACGATCGTTAAAAATCGAAGGAATAATCTCGGATGTTAATATACGACGATACGACAGCTTCGTTAAGTGTCCATAAATTGTTGTTGCTGTTGTTTTTGCCACAGCTCGGAACCCTTACGATTCCTGGTCGGTTTTTTCCTCTTTTTTGCTCGAATTTCGATCGTTTTCCCTGCCCCTATCCCACTGCGCCGCCGCACCCCGCTCCCTTTGCTGCAAATGAATTAAAACTTGACGGTATATTACAGCCCTGCGAACACTCCCACCGCGCTCAGTGTGCGCATGGTAGCACAGTCGCGGAGCTAAAACGATTCGGAACGAATTCCGACAAATTGCCACGGTAACGCAGCGAGCCGGCGCGGCGGTGGCGGCAACGGCTACCACACGACCACCACCGCGGTGCGACGACTACCCTGCATAACTACCACGACGAAACGGTGCAAAATTTGGCTCCATGAAAAACACTACTTCGCATTTTCCAGCTCCCACACCCAAACACGACAATAACGAACACCCTTTCGAAAATCTCACCCCCTCGTAAGCGTCCGTTCGCCGGGAACACTCTTTGCCACGGAACCTCATCACTACTGTCACAATTTTGGCACAAGCTTACACATCAAATGCCAAGTGCAAATTGATGAAGAAAAAAAAACTTCGCCGAATTTTGAAGCTGTTCAATGAAATCGTAAAGCGAATGGATCGTGGGGATCATAGGGAGGGAAATCGCTATCGGAGCCGGATAAGAATGATCAAGCGACAGAATTCAGCACCTAATTAGAGCACATGGAGTCGAGTCGTCTTTCTCAAAATCACTTGCGAGCAGATAACAAACGAACACCGCGAATCGAACCGTTGATTTCATTGAGACGACACTTATCTAGCTTCGCTGATCGCTGCCGAATGATGTCACGTGAAAATCGGCAGCCTTATCATTTTCATCTTACTTCGACTAGCATTTTTTCCACGCCATTGAACGAGAAACAGTGCAAAAATCGTTTAGGATCAGGATAGGTAGGATGACCTTGACGGCTAAATGTTGGGCGGCCACTCCAGAAGATATTCACCGAGTGGGATCGAAGAAGCGTCTACATGTTTGTTGGTAGCCTCGAGTGTCGTGGAGAGAGATCCAAGAAATGGTTGGTATGCAAAGAATAGAATTGTCCGAAAATTCGAATAGCGCGTAGTAGGCAGGGTAGGCTGGTCTATGAGTACGCACCCGATAAGAGTACGCAATCTCGATATACCTGGCGTTGTTTTCGGTACGCGGCCAACTCCAGTGATATTTCGAATTGCAAGTGACTTGAACGTGCTGTGCGTGAAAAGAATAAAAATCCAGCAAAAACACAGGAACTAGGTAGTTAACACAGGAACTAAGTATTGTAAGAGTACGCAATTCTCACTTTTGTTATTTTTTTAATTTCACAAAGATAATGCATATTTTCGTTATTTTATGAAAGATATATTAGTTAGGTACAGAATAAAGTTTGAACTGATTATCTACAATTGTTTATTTTGTTTTTAGAATAATTTTAATCTCAATTGCGTACTCCTAGACCAGCCTACCCTACACGTACTAAGTACACGCACAGACGTTTGATGGCAAGCTTTTCCAGTAACGTTGGTACCCGTTTTTATCCGCTAGACAATGCTCAAATAGCGCCGTTGTTAATAGTTTCAGATTGGGAATAGACGAATATCATTGCGTAAGCGGCGCGAAATAGGTATGACTCTTTTCTCGGTCTTAGACCGAACTACAGGTTTTTGTTAAACGCTTCCGTTCACGTAGCTTCTGCTCCAGGACACGCGTAACGATAAGTAGCGCGCATAGATCCGGAAAAAAGTGTCGCTATCTCGAACCGCGAACCATGATAATTGTTCCCATCAGATTTGCGGAGAAACACTCTCCATTGCACCGCAATCTCGATAAAATAAATAAAAATAAATAAATAAAAAAATAAATAAAATAAATAAAAAAATAAAATAATAAATAAAAATAAAAAAATAAAAAAATAAATCAATAAAAAAATTAAAAAAATAAATAAAAATAAATAAATAAAAAAATTTAAAAAATAAATACAAATTTAAAAAATCCGAGTTAAGCGTTAAAAATCAGGGGAAAAAATGGCGCGAAATCGGTACAACGGTTTCACTGGCGTTGTTACGTAATCGAAGCAAACGACAGGAGTGACGCGTTGCCGCCGCAGTTATAATCATACGATTGGGGATGATGCTACGCGGTTTGCGGTTTCTCCAAAACTTGCTGCCCCCCGATCACTGTCGCTCCTTTCTTCAGCATCGTTAGGGTGCCGCGGTGAAACCGCATTTTTCAGATTTCATACTAAACCGTGAAACGAGCGTGGAAGAAAAGCAAAACGTCGAGAATCCGGTTTTCGAGTAAAAATACTGGCAATTGTAAGACAATTAGAAAGAGCCAAATTTCGCGGCGGTGCAGTTTATTTGGCGATAAATAATTAGGCCGCGTTGAATCAAGACGCTTAAAAAAAAATTGAAAAAAAAATAAAAAGAAATTTAATGTTTTTTTTATGTTTGAGGGAGAAGTGAAATGAAAACACGCTGAAGCTTCGCTGCTCGACCTAAAACGCGATCCTCGCCGCCGCGTTTATTGGCGGTCTCCCGTATCCTAATACCTGTGTTCCCAAGATAATGAGAATTATACCGCGTAGTGGGTAGAGTATTAAAATTACAGGGTGTCTAAATAACCCTGAAGCTTCTGTTTTCAGAAAACTGAAAAACGACCTGGTATAATATCGGATATTGAATCGACGAGATAAATACACGGGGATCTCGACAGAATGATGCATGCGTATTTGTCGCTGTTCCTCTGCGGCAGAAAAAACGGATTTTTTTTTCTGAAAACCCGTGGAAAACTGAGAATGGAAGTGAAGAATGTGAAATTTTGAGAAATTGCGTAATTTTGCGAAGTTTTTCGGATTTGGATGCGGAAAAAAAGAAATTGCGAGGGAGAACGTTCTCAGATGGAAAAAGTAACGGAGCTGCGCGCTGATATTATTCGCGTCGATCAATCACAGGGATACGTTTGCATTCGAGAAGAATTTCTAACATTCCTTCGGTACGTTGCACGGTGGACATTTTTCCTTTTCCATTCCCATTTCCGTATTTTCATTGGCTCGATTATTTGTTCACCGCTCATTTTTCCCCCGTCTCCTCCGTTTCGCTTTTCCGTATTTGTGCAGCCGCGTTATCATGGAAGAAAATCTATACGCGCGGAGCCCGCCATTTTGTAACGTGTTTCCTGAAACGACTAAATCTTACGCGAATTTCGTTCGATTGTCGATCGGTACTCCGGCGACTAGAAATAACCGGAGCGATGGTATCTCGCTTAAGAACAACGGTAACAGGAGAAATATGCTTAAGAAAGAGAAAAAAAATCTGAGGCAAAGTGCGAATAATGAAGAGGGAAATGACAATTTGCAACAAAAAAACTGACGAGCATACAGGTGGAAACAGAAGACAGACATCGGATGAAGAAGGAGTAAAGACGAAAACAAAGGGTTGGGCGATTCGAGAAGAAGAAAAGATACGAATAAAAATAGTGCAAATGGAATAACGAGAGGAAAATGAAAATGCGAGGGAAATTGGAGAGAAATTAGAAATGGTCGGGAATGAGAACGCGATGAAAAAAAGTGTAAGTGATGCTGAGTGTGAGAAAAAATGAGAAAATTAGTGATAAGAGTGCAGAGAATGATACAGTTAGTGATAAAGAGTTAAAGAAATGTACAAATTAGTGAGGAAAGGCGACGAAACTCACGCAACACTGATCAAAGGGGAAGAAAATGATAAGATTGGTGATAAAAGGGAAGAAGGTGGGAAAATTAGCGATGAAAAGTGAGAGAATGGAAATAGTGTGACGTAAAGGTAAGAAAATGGCAAATTCAGTGTTGAAAAATGACGGAAATGACAAAATTAACGGCAGAAGGGGAAGAAAATGACGAGATTAGTGATAAAAATCGAAGAAAATGATACAGTAAGTGATAAAAGCGTGAGAAAATGACCAAGTTAGTGATAAGAAGTGAAAGTAGTGACAATATTGATGATAAAATCGAAGAAAATGACAGGATTAGTGATAAAAATCGAAGAAGACGACAAAATTAGTGATGAAAAGTGAAGGTAATCAGAAAATTGTCGATCGAGGCGGAAGAAAATGGCGAGATTAGTGATAAAAAATGAAGAAAATGGCGAGATTAGTGATAAAAAGTGAAGAAAATGACCCAGTAGGTGATAAAGGGGTGAGAAAATGACCAAATTAGTGATAAAAAGTGAAAGTAGTGACAAAAATGGTGATGAAATCGAAGAAAATGACAGGATTAGTGATAAAAAGCGACGAAGACGACAAAATTAGTGATGAAAAGTGAAGGTAATGACGAAATTGGCGATCGAGGGGGAAGAAAATGGGAGATTAGTGATAAAAAGTGAAGAAAATGATGCAGTAGGTGATAAAGGGGTGAGAAAATGACCAAATTAGCGATGAAAAGTGAAGGTGATGACAAAATTGGTGATAAAATGGAGGGAAAATGTGGAATATCGTCGTTTCGAGAATATCGGGTGAACGGGGACAGAAAAGGAGGGGGGGGCGTGATAGTTCACTTACCCGTAGATAGCATCTTTGTCGCGTTTGTGAACGTCAGGGACTGCCGACGCTGCGGCTGCCGCGGCCGCAGCCAATACGTGTTGCGGAGGTTGAGGTGGCGGCGGTGGATATTGGGGATGTGCCGGGCCCATGCCCCCGAGATGGGGACTGTGATGAAGGCCGGGGACACCTCGGGCGCTCCCATGCGGATCGTACAGTCCTGCACCACCACCGCCGGCGCCCTCCAGGTATCCCCCGTGCAGGCCGCCGTCATCGTACTGCGGAAAGATAAGGACACGTCAAGATACACCCAAGTACGTTTCTCCTCCCTCGTATCTCGTCGCCGATTTTCCACAAATATCCGCGCTTCGCGCGCGAATCCTTCATTTTCTCGCTTCGTCAACCTTCGACGATTTTCCTCCCCGTTCCCCCAACTTTTGTCATCTTCTCTCGACACATTACCCTCAGAGGACACACTTTCCCGATGATCTTCGTCAACGATGTAGGTATATTTTTAGATATAGCCGAGCACAGGTGTACGTGTTGATTTTTCTCTAGTTACGAGTGGACGTAGAGAAAATACGAGGGTAACGCGTTCCCTTTTTCTGTATGCACACGGCCACGTGGCTCGCGACGCCTCTCTACACTATTGTGTTGACTTTTAAAGTTGAATGAGACATTTTACGAAGGCAATGGTAACCTATGAGCAATTATACGTTAATTGAAGTGTCGCGCGCTGCTCGATGGTATTCGAACGATGTATACAGGTGTCATAAATTCTATAGGTTGTCAGAAAATGACCACGTGACGAAAATGTCAAAGATAGTCGTGGAGAAATGGTACCTAGTACGTGAGCGTGACGCGCGCTCCCTCGAATCTATCTCCGCGTAGACGTGAAATAAAATGGTAGAAGAAAATTGACAAATAAATGATGATTAAAAAAAGTAATAAAGATTTTTTTATAGAAAATGAAAAAAAATGAAATAAAATAAAATACCATAAAAAAAAATAAAACGAAATAACGTAAAATAAAATAGCATAAAATAAAATGAAACGAAATAAAATAAAATAAAATGAAATAAACTAAAATAAAATGAAATAAAATAAAATAAAATGAAACAAAATAAAATAAAATGAAACAAAATAAAATGAAATAAAATAAAATGAAACAAAATAAAATAAAATAAAATAGAATGAAATAAATTAAAATAAAATGAAATAAAATGAGGTTAAATAGAATTAAATAAGATAGAATTAAATTGAATAAAATAAAATAAAATAAAATAAAATAGAGGAAAATAAAATAAAATAGAAAATAAACAAATATTTCATTTCTTAGAGCCTCTTCCTCTTTTGTACTTTGGGGTGCGTACTTTTTTTGGAATTTCCCGAGAGCTCTCGATTTTTGTTTCACGTTTGGGTATTTTCTTCTCGACACAATTTCACGATTATCTACGAGCTCCGAAATTATGCGTTCGATGTTCTCTATCTGTCTCAACACGTTTTTCCCTCTATCATTCCGGTTTTGAAACTTCTTACTTGATAATCTATTTATTTATTCGTTCGTGTTTGTATTTTTTTGTTCATTCTTTTTTTTTTTTTGGCATACTGTCGAAAAAGTTTGCGTAGAAAAACCAGGTGCGATGAAATAATCTAGATTGAACGTTTATACCGGGTGGAAATGTATCATTTATTCGAGAAAAGTTTTTCGAGAAAAGATTTCCGTCGCCGCGTTTCCCATCGGGTAAAAACGGCGACGATAGACTGCGGCGTCGGGGAAAAAGTGAAAATCATTTTTCGCGCTACATATTCATTCGTTTTAGCATATTATCAGGGTTGAGAAAAGCGAGGGTGAATATCGTCGTGGTCGCGCGGGTCTCGAGAGTCGAATTCCGTATTCGTCTAGAGAAAAGGTTGTTAATAATTCACGGAAGGCGACGGCGCGAAGACATCGAAGCGACGAGAACGACCGATCGGAATATACCTGCGTGGATGCAAGTGCAAGGAAACGCGGCGCGTTTCGTGAGAACGACGATTTGGAAAAGTGAGGCGTGGATATACGATTTCGAATTTCAGATGGAATCGCGAGAAACGGCGGGATCGACGAACAGTGGACTTCCTGATTCGCACTCGCGCGACGCGAGGAGGCCGCGTGATCATTGCGAAACGCGAAATCCGTCGAGGAAAATGAATCCGGCAATAATCGGCGCCCGGTCGGATTTTGCGCGCGAGTTTGCGGAAAGTGGCGGCGACGGAACGACGTTGCGATTCTCGCGTCGACCGGAGATCGTCTCGGCGGCGCGAGCGATCCAAACATCGCCGGAACCGCGTTCGCGCGAACGAGGATCGGCCCGTTCGCGCGCGCGGTAGATCCGATCGAGACGCGAGACGAGGAGAACGCCGCTCGAGGAGGTTCGTTCGCGGGACCGACGCCTGGCCGAGAAACTTCGGCAGAGAAATGGACGAACCTTCGAAATAAGCGTTCGCATCTCCCGCGCGAAGCGGCGCGGCAAGCCGAAGAATCGATCCGAAAATACGAATCGCGCGATTTCCTCACCGAAACGGACGAACGGGTTCGAGGAAACGGATCGAGACCCGCGAGATACCAGCCGACATCTCGCGCGGCGTCGGTATTTTACATCGAGCGCGTAAATAAATATGCACCGCGGTCGATCCCACAACGTTGTTCCGCGAGCCGCTGGTCGCGACTTCTTTTTCCGCGGCGAGTCGATACTCTTATTCCGCATTCGCGAGCCGAGCGTGTCCAGCGCCGAAGAGACGTCGCGTCCCGTCCTGAGTGTTCTTCTTCTCGATCGCGAGCCGCGACGATCTCGCTGCTCGCCCGTGCAACGTCAGTTTTTCGCCATGCTCGGTGTCCTCCGCCGCGTCTTCGCGCTCCCGCGCGGGGCACCGCGCCGCTTCGGAATTTTCGTCGCGAGCGAGCGACGCCAACGAAGTCGCGGTCGTCGATTTCGGATCGTCGCCGACCCGACGACGACGAAAACGTCCTCGAAGCGAACGCGGCGGAAAACGAAGCCGATCGACGACCGATTTTCGCGAATTGCGAGGACCGCGACGTCGCTGCGACGAGATCATCGCTATCGCCGAGGAGCGCGGCCGAGAGTGGCGGATCCGCGAAACGACGCAGGATTTCCGATCGTTGCGAAAACTTAAACGACCATTTCGCCGGGTTATCCGTAATTTCGTCCCCGCGTCCGCGTCCGAGTCGTCGCTCTGTTCGTCGGAATGCTCTCGCCCGGATTTCGCCGAGACAGTTTCCCGAAACTATCCCACTAATCGTCCAAAATTCGTTGCCGTGTCCGCAGAGGGCGCGAAAACCCACGAAACCGGAGCCAAGAAAGGTGAGATTGTTCCTTCGATTCTTGCGTTACGCTTCGAAGAAGGAAACGAGCACGCGAATCGGCAGGAAAGCTATCTAACCGCTAATCGTATCCGCAACATGGACGCGTCGCAGAGGAGAAAATGACGAGAGATTCGTAAAAATGTGAATCGAGCGAGATAATGGAGAAACGAGTGGAGAAATCTGTGCGTCGGATGGTAAATAACGACTCAGTTTCATTTCTTCGACGTTTTATCGCGAGAAAGGGTTTAAAATCGTTTAAAATGTAAATAGTCGATCGTAAAGCATCGGTAAAATATGCCGCCCCGGACCGAGGATAAAAAAAATATAAAAAAAAAGAAAGTCGTCAAATATTATCGACGCGACACTCTCCGCTGCGTGTTCTTTATTATATCCGTCTCATCGTTCGATGGGTATAAAACAAAAGTGCCTCGCGTCTTTTCCTCGTAAAAATCACTCCGGTAGGACTTCTCAAGAAACAGAAAAAAAATCAGAAAGTAAGAAAAATCGTAGCGAGACGGAGGAAAAATTATCGCGCGAAGGGAGCAACCAATTTTATTGGAAATCGAATCCAACCGACGAGAATCTATACGAATATAGCTGCAAGAATTTCGTGAAACACGGCTACCGTTAGCGACGCGTGTACCGCGCGTGGGGAGAACCGAGAACATTCATTATTCTCTGATTGATGACGACATTTGGAAAACATTGCATTATACCCTCGTCCATGTGCTCGCTACGAGTCCAAACGCGACGCGACCGATTATCAGCGAAATATCGCGTAACATCAAAGATCTTCCACCAACTCTCGTCGCCCATCCCTTGTTTTCGGACACATTGCCTTCCTCGTGCGATTTCCGTATTGACAATGTTCAACGACGCTGCGC
The DNA here is from genome assembly GCA_963969455.1 of Arge pagana. NCBI lineage: Eukaryota > Metazoa > Arthropoda > Insecta > Hymenoptera > Argidae > Arge > Arge pagana. Next base: position 23,937,536 of record OZ018308.1, on the reverse strand, counting down.
GAACAAACGAGCATCGCGGCGTACATTGTATGTATATCACAGATGCGAAAACAAGCGACGATCGGCTCGCGTCCACGCGATACACCGACGCTTCGCACGACTCCTAACCACGAATTCGAGCACAGCGCGGTATAAAAACGACAATGTTCGGCAAATCTACGGATAAACTCGCTCCAACGATTCCAAAGAAATGTATCTGCTCGATACTCCACGCGATAAACAAACGACGATCGTACGTTTCGTGTACGATACTCCTATCGTTCTCACCGCAACCCACATCGGTCGTAATCGATATCCACGTATTTCGCGCTCTCGCGAATCCACGGCCCGTAAAATACAGAGATAGTCACGATAACAGGAACGTTCTCGCTCGTTTGCCGAGCGACAGAGCCCGTCCGACGTCTCGCGTCGTCTCGCTATCGAGAAGAGTATCCGTCGGCTCGTGATCCCGCGCGTGTACTACGTACGTCATATAGAGTCTAACAGTGTAAACGTACCCTTGGCTGAGCCATGAACGCCCTGGCCGCGCCGGGGAACTCTGCGTGCTGAGCCACCGTAGCGGCTATGTTTCCCTCACTCTGAACAAACTTCACTACTTCACTTTCCCCGGTATATCACTCTCTCAACAACGCGACTTTTCAGTCTCGTTGTCGATTCAATACTTCTCGATTTTCCTTTTCCCCAAAAAAAACGACCGAGTTTTATCTCTAGGTATCTCTCTCCGTGTCTCTCTTTCTTTCTCTCTCTCTCTCTCTCTCTCTCTCTCTCTCTCTCTCTCTCTCTCTCTCTCTCTCTCTCTCTCTCTCTCTCTTTCGTAGAACGACGAAACGAACAACGAGAATAACGCGTCAGCACGACACTGGCTGCGATGATGTAAGGTCCTCGTGTTTTCTCATCTTTGCAAGCCTCCCCGCGAAATGGTGTTCGTACTTCGTTCGTCGTCGGCGAGAAACGAATGTTTTTCCTTCCTTATTTTCCCAGTCTTTCACGATGTAGCCACCACTGATGTATGCTTACTGATTATTACTATTTCTTTTCACGCACAGATTCGCGATCTACGGTTCAACACGTTGTTGCGGCACACGCGGAAAACGATATCACGACGCGGACGATGTCGATTCGGATTCTCCACCGCTGATGTCCACGGCACTCTCACAAGCTGGTGATGACGGGAAAGAACTACTTCCCTCGCAAATATTTCATCTATCACGTTACGAAGCCTCGTCTGGTACACACTCATTCACAGAACAACGATCACAACAACATAAACAACAACAACAACAGCGGTCACTGGCAAGGTCACGCGTATGTATTCATTATAGAAATCCGATCTACGAACGTTGTCGACGTTCTCTCTGTCACTGCCTCGACGATTACATTATAGTACGTTGCAACGAGACGCGTTTAGGGTTTCTCGCGTTCTGCTTGCCTTCTTTCCCTCTATCTATCTTTGCCTCTCTCCTCGCGCATTTGTTACTCCTCGGCGAAGGAATAATTCTCGAACGGGGAACGCGGGAAGGAGGTGGATCCGTGAGCACGAGTATCGTCGCGAGAGCGATCACAGTTACGGGTACGCGCGAAAAACGATCGGGATACGACCGACCGACCGTTCGACCGACCGAACGACGAGCGTTAAGCGCCTAACGTTTAGATCCTGCGCCGTCCGCAGTCGTTCGCCAACTGTCAATCACCGCCGCGTTTTCTCGCGGAGAGGGAGGGATAGAGAGAGACCGCCCTTCGCGACCGTCCAATACGCCGAGGCCCGGCCCCGTCGACGCTGGCGCCGCGAGCGGACGACTCGGGAAACCTGAAACAACCGCCATCGCTACACCAATACCAACAGACCTGCTAGAGAACGCGTCGCGACTCGACGTCGACCGAGAGAGCGGCACAGATCGTTCTTCGCCACTACCGAGACGGGACGAGGGATCCTCTCGCTTCCTCTCGCGCGCACGAGGCGAGGCGGCCGACGCGCGCGCGAGATCTTTTACGGTGCGAAGTCGACGCTGATCCCGTAGGAATTTCATACCGGTGCGAGAAGAATCGTCAAAAACGAGGCGGCGATGAGATGTTTAGCAAAAAACCCGATGAAATTTCGAGGGGGCGCTAGCTACGTTTTAGCCATAACCTTCCACGCGAATTATCGAACGATTCGGTTTTTTTACAATTATTTTGTTCGAGGTTGACGGAAATTTTGGCTTCGTAGTTCACATTTTTCACAACGTTTTGGATGAGCATTCGAAGGTGTATTTTTCTTCTTTTACGCGGCGATTTGGAAATGGACTTGGAAATTGTAGTTTACGGCAGAATGACGACGATGAAAGGAGGAAGCTGGGAGGCGATTTTCTCCGCTGAACGGGAAACGAACTATTCTGCGGAAGCAGCCTGCGAGTCAAAAGTCTGGAAGACTCGAATTTCTTTGTCAATTTGTTGGCATCAACGATTTCGTTGTTGATCCGTCGTTTCCCCTTGACGAATACCCGGAACGGTCGAATCACGCGGGCTTCACGTATCCAATAATAACGGACAAATTGTAAAAGAACTTACAAAGTCAGAATTTCACGAGGGAATTTGTGATCAATCAAAAGACGATTATCGAGTGGAATGTCAGTTGTTATTTGAAACCGTTCGGGAAACGGCGCGAAATATACGCGTTACCGTTATAAAATTCCAAATCCGGCGACCAAAGTCTAAAAAGCATGAAATAAAAATTACTCCAACTATTCGACTCGCGCTCTTCGTTTGCTTCGGTTCTCCGACTCTCGTTTCTCTTTTGTTTCGGTTCTTTGACTCGCGCTTTTCGTTTGCTTCGGTTCTTCGACTCGCGATCTTCGCTTGTTTCGGTTCTCCGACTCGCGTTTCTCTTCTGTTTCGGTTCTTCGACTCGCGCTCTTCTCTTCTTTCGGTTCTTCGACTCGCGCTCTTCACTTGTCTCGGTTCTGCGACTCGCGCGCTTCAATGTTTCGGTTCCCCGACTCGCGTTTCTCTTTTGTTTCCGTTCTTTGACTCGAGCTCTTCTTTTCTTTCGGTTCTACGACTCGCGCTTTTCGCTTGTTTCGGTTCTCCGACTCTCGTTTCTCTTTTGTTTCGGTTCTTTGACTCGCGCTCTTCTTTTCTTTCGGTTCCGCGACTCGCGCTCTTCGCTTGTCTCGGTTCTGCGACTCGCGTTCTTCGTTTGTTTCGGTTCTTCGACTCGCGCTCTTCGTTTGTTTCGGTTCTCCGATTCGCGTTTCTCTTTTGTTTCGGTTCTTTGACTGGCGCTCTTCTTTTCTTTCGGTTCCGCGACTCGCGCTCTTCTTTTCTTTCGGTTCCGCGACTCGCGCTCTTCGCTTGTCTCGGTTCTGCAACTCGCGTTTCTCTTTTGTTTCGGTTCTTCGACTCGCCTGGTGCGTCTCAGACGTACGAAATACTGGAAACCTACTCTATAGGCGAGAACATCTATCGGCGGTATCCCTACGCAGCGACCCGTTGCTCTCCGCCGTTGATACGTCGCTATTGCCATGCCGTCGCAGGAGCAATCGGTCGCCGCGCGCCGCACCGACGACTCTATATACCTCTACAGCGGCTACGTTTACCGCGGTAACGCGATATTCGTAACTTCGCATCTGCCCCGATCAAAATGTGTATTGGAACCCATTTCGAAAACAGACGATAAAAACTAAAGAAATTAAAAAAAAAAATCGAACGCATCGGAGCGCGAGATGTGTCTCCGTCGCGGCGGATGGCCGTCGGAAATAGAGCTTTGCTGCTACAGGCAAGCGATAAAAATTTTCCGTTGGTATCATCGAAGTTGAGAAATATTGCGCAACGCGTTGCGCGCTAATTAAAGTAACAAAATTGTACGTTATCTCGCCTAAAATCCATGCAAACACCGACTCGTTTAAAAATAATGACAGCGCTAAAAAAAATAATGACAACGCCATGAAAGCACCGTATTTTTCGCGCGCCCGAGTTACGCGACGATGTTTGCCAATTTTCCATCTGGAACTATTAATAGTCGCGTTATTTGCACGAACTATATCCGCTAAATTCAGAAAAACCACGCGATCATCGTGATTTCGGCGCTGGCAACATTCGTCGAAAAACTCACCCACCGTCGAACATCTTCTTGACGCGAATGCTACTCAAGTTCTTCGACGCTGATCAATTTATTCCCCTGACAATTTTTTCCAATCGACGAATGATGTAATTTCTGCAACTATTTCCGCAAAAAGTGTCTCGAAGAAGCGACAGCAACCGATTTTTGCTGCGGTATGTTTTTACCTGCCTCTTGAAAAAACCGAAACAACGCGCAAAAAGCTAATACCAGCGTCATCTGTCCAAATTTGCGGTGACGTAAAATTATTTAGACAAAAAACTAATAACGCGTTGAAAAACAGCAGCGCCATGAGCTCAGGAGGTATATTCGCTGAATTTGAATCGGTGAAAAGTCACTATTTAATAGTGAACAGTCACTATTTAAAATATTCAACAGTATATCACTATTAAATAGTGAATATTCAGTCATTAAAATAGTGTGCAACTCACTTGTTAAAAATAGTGACCGAATCACTATTGAAATAGGTTCCATCTTCGGTCAAACATTTCAGTAAAACACTCCGGTTTTTTATAACAGGAGTAATTATTAACTATTTTCACAAGTCCATCGTGAATTTAATAAAACACAGTGGGTATTATACAATTTTTGTCAACGCAACGTAACCCTCATTCATGGTTAGCTGCGATACGTTCCAATGCAATTAAAAATGACAATAGTGTACAAGAAGTCATTTACTGTAAATTAATCCCAATACGAATGAAATGATAAAATAAACTCACCTGAGATCGATGATTAATTATTCACTGGTCCGTTCGACAGGAACTCGTTGGACAGATGTAGTGATGACAATAATAAGAATTTTAAAAAACGCGTGGAGCCGCTACGAGTTACACGTACACTATCAAGGAATTCACTATTTCGATAGTGGAGTTCACGTCATTTCACTAGTAGAGTTCACTTCATTTTACTATCTCGGTAGTGAATTCAGGAGTCACTATTCTAAATAGTGAGATTTTCACTAATGTGCCAATGAATTGAGGAGCCACCATTCCAAATACTGAGATTTTCAGTAATGTGCAAGTGAATTGAGGAGGCACTATTTCAAATAGTGAGGTTTTCACTAATGTGCCAGTTAATTGAGGAGCCACCATTCCAAATAGTGAGATTTTCACTAATGTGCCAGTGAATTGAGGAGCCACTATTTCAAACAGTGAGGTTTTCACTAATGTGCCAGTGAATTGAAGAGCCACTATTTCAAATAGTGAGGTTTTCACTAATGTGCCAGTGAATTGAGGTGCCACCATTCCAAATAGTGAGATTTTCACTAATGTGCCAGTTAATTGAAGAGCCACTGTTCCAAATAGTGAGATTTTCACTAACGTGCCAGTGAATTGAGGAGCCACTATTCCAAATAGTGAGGTTTTCACTAATGTGCCAGTGAATTGAGGAGCCACTATTCCAAATAGTGAGATTTTCACTAACGTGCCAGTGAATTGAGGAGCCACTATTCCAAATAGTGAGATTTTCACTAACGTGCCAGTGAATTGAGGAGCCACTATTCCAAATAGTGAGATTTTCACTAACGTGCCAGTGAATTGAGGAGTCACTATTTCAAATAGTGAGATTTTCACTAATGTGCCAGTGAATTGAGGAGCCACTATTTCAAATAGTGATAGTTTCACTATTTTTATTTCAGAGAGCATAGAATTTGGCGATGAAATTGGAATTTGATGGGAAAGAGGAGAATTTACCGACGCGACACCGGGATTAAGTAGGTACGTGGCACAGAGGGACATCGAAGTCCGTTGTACAGCATGATTTCGCAAGGTCGACTGCGTTTCCGGCGACGACACATTTCTTCCTCAATTTTCGGCGTTTAGCGGAAAACGAGTAACCGATTCTCTGCACACGAGTACAGAAATAAAAATTCTCTGCACATGAGCAAAAAAAAATAAAAATAAGAATTTGGTATAAATATAAAAAAGCCGTGTATGTAAGGAAAAATGTGATAATTTTTGTACGGATTAGTATAAATGTAAAAATAGATATCGAATAGTAAAAATAGAAAAAAAAAATCAGAAAGTTTAATAATTTGTAATTGTTTCGTGCCTACGCGATGTAGGTACGTTTTTGCGAGCGCATTCGTAGGTTCGTAGCGGCCGTCGTGCTTCAAGGAAATCATTGCGTTATCTCGCCATAGATCTGAAACCATTCGTACTTGTCAAATCGAGGCGCGATCGACGCATGATAATTCATTTCTTCCAAGACCAAATATCTCCGCTAGCTATTTGTATTTACGGTGTTCGCAGTTGCGCTCGCATAGGTACACGCGTAAGCAGAGATGCGTAACGAGCATTTGAATTACCGATTCGCGAACAGACTTGTTATCAGGGTGTCGGGTGTTTACGCGATTCTCCAATTTCCAGCTCCCCTTTCGACGATCAGGAAGCCACGGAAATCGGCGTGATTCTCGAGTCGTCGCCGCGACGCGGATGGGACGTTCGAAAATCAGCATAAACATGGCCGGACTGTCGATCATATTCCTCTGGAATTACCTACATTCACGCGAGTCGGAGTTTCTCAAGGAAGCCGAACGAGTTCTGTGCTTGTCAGCGAGAAAGGGAACTCGTTTTACCTATTTTAGTTTTGCCTGGATGATCGATCGCACGTGAAATTATTTTGGTCGTAACCTCGAACTGGAATTGGTCGGTGAAAAATTCACGATCTATTCCGGTGATATCGCATCGTAGGAGCGAAATCGACAGTCTTCCAAAAACTGGAAGGAAATCGCGCAACGAAACGGAGGAGAAGACATTTTTCCGCGAAAAAAGGTGAATTTTTTGGTTTCCAGGAAAAAAAAATGAACAGTTTGTAATTATTCGCGATGAATAATTATTGATTAGTCGAGCGAAGAAAAACGATCGATCGATCGCATAAAATTACCTATGGGGCGCCATAATTTTGATGATTGCGAAATTAATTGGACTGTGATGTACATTTTTTTTCACTGGATTTTGCGCCGTTCAACTTTATGCGAAACGTGTGCAAATTCATTCGAATTGGGCAAAAACGTTGAATTATCGTTCATCGAGATGCCGAAAGGTTTTTGAATCCATTTCGGTTGTATTGTGAACAAATTTTGGTATTCGTTTTATCGGAGCTCGGGAAAACTGTTCACATTCGTTGCAATCGAAATGCGACAAAATGTACAAATTCATTCAAAGTAGTGAAAATTCATTTCGAACGCAGTGCAAAGGGTTGCGAACATTCATTGGTACGGATTAATATGGTCAAAAGTGTAAAAACTCCTTCCGAATGAGGTACGAAGAAGTGTGAGAATTCATCGGAATTGAAAAGTGAAAAAGTGTACAAATTCCTCTCAAATGAAGTGCGAAAACGTGCGAAAATTCGTCCACATTGAAATGTGGAAGAGTGTAAAAATTCCTCTCGAAAAATGTGCGACGATGCATCATAATTCGAATGTGAAAAAGTGTAAAGATTCATCGAAATAAAAATGCTCAAAAGTGTGGAAATTCGAATGAAGTGCGAAAAAGCGTAAAAATTCCTCTCAAAACAAAGTGCGTAAAAGTGTGAAAATTCCTTTCAAAACGAAGTGCGAAAAAGTGTGAAAATTCAGTGTGAATTGAAATGAGAAAAAGTGTAAAAATTCATCTCAAATGAAGTGCGAAAAAGTGTAAAAATTCCTCTCAAAACGAATTGCGAAAAAGTGTGAAAATTCAGCGTAATTGAAATGAGAAAAGGTGTAAAAATTCCTTTTGAATGGAGTGCGAAACAGTGTGAAAAATCCGCGCACTTAAAATGCGAAAAAGTGTGAAAATTCGTCCGAATTGAAATGTGAAAAAGTGTAAAAATTCCTTTCGAATAAGGTGCGAAGAAGAGTGAATGCTCATCTGAATTGGAATGTTGGAAAAGACGATGAGATGCGTCGGAATCGAAATGCGCAAAAACGGTTTTCGAATTTGATTACGTGATTTGGAATTTGATAGAAAAAATGGCGTTACGTTTAAGCAAATGGCGAAAAAACTTTGAAATCACCTTTGATCGATCATCGTCCTCCTTTGGCGCCGTTGTATCCATGTCATTATCATGTTTCGCCTGCTACGAACATGTTCGCGATTCGACTGATCTACGACGAAACAAATAACAGGTGTAACTATTTCGTCGTCGCGCGCAAATATTATGTAAATCTCTCCGCATACCGAGGAGAAGAGCCGAGGGCAGCGTAATTCCTATTGTCATAGGTTGAATTATCGTTCCTATAAGTAGGTACGCCTTAGAACGAAGGCGACGGAAACTCGTCGGAAAACTTATCCTAAATCCGGCGCGGCCAGTTAAGCGGCTTAATTCCTTCGGTCGAGTGACAGCCGCAAGCGTGAAAATAGTCCTGTTCGGAAATAAGTGAAAATCGTGGGTCTACTTTCCGTCGAAAATATATACGGGGCGTTCCACGCCAACTCGACCGGTGTCGATCCCCGACCAGCTCGAAATCATTTCATGTTTTTTCCCCACCCTCTGCTCGGTAAAAAACGCGCGCTGAATTTTTTCCAAATTTTTTCGTTCGCCCATTAATTTTATAAAAATACTTGAAGTCGATTGCGAATACATGTTGTTAAAAATCAGAAAAAAATCTCAAAAATCTAGCGAACGACGCGGAACACCCGTCATTAAGGAAAACGCGCTGCGATTTTTTTTCCATTTTTTTATCACTCTATTTTGAATTTTGAAACTTGGTTTATTTATGAAAAATGAATGGTCAGATGGAAAAATTTGAAAAAAATTCAGGTCACGTTTCTCGGTGAGTAAAGTGTGGGAAAAAAACATGAAGGGATTTGGAGATGGTCGCGGCTCGACGCCGGTCGAGTCGGCGTGGAATGCACCGTATGTAGATAAGTGTAATTTAATTTTTTTCACAATTTCGTTGGAAAATGCCACGCGCGCGATGACGAGAGGGATCAGAAATGTGAAAGGTGTTTGGAAGATTCGGAAAAGGAGTTCTTTTGAACTTTTATTTTATTTTTATAAAATAAAAAAATTTACCGCGATGAGGAATTTGGGCAGAAAACGTCGAGATGATAGGAGCGGAAGGTTTGGGAAAAATATTTAAAATCGTATCGAGAATGAATCACTGGCGATTGGAAACATTCGCGAATAATGATCATCGAAAACGTTCATAAGAAAACGTTCCCAGATGAAAACTACGAAGAACTCGTTGTTATTCTATTTGAAACGAATCGAGCGTTTCATTCGGCGTGTATTTATTGATATAGGCGAGGGATCTATTTCACGAGCCGAGCTTTTGGAGCGAATCGAGTCGCGCGGCGAGCCAGACTTTGATTCTACGCCGAGTGACGCGCTGCGACGAATCAGGTTCCGATGATCGATCGTCGACGTTCGTCTCGAGGCGAAAGAAACGAACGTGTACGACAAGGAAATAATAACATTTGAAAAAAGAAGAAGGTTTTTCCCAGTCGTTTTATTTCGATACACGTTCTCGAACAAGAAAAAAACGAGAGAGGAACGTGTAGCGCTCGATAGATGGGATTACGAGTGTCAATATTCATCGACGTTGGATGGGAGATTTCGACGCAATCGACACGGGTGACTGCGCCGGATTGTTTTTTCAGGTACCCGATGCTCGTTTCCTTCTTCGAGTCGTAGCCCGCGTATCGACGGAACAATCTCACCTTTCTTGCCTCCCGTTTCGTGGCTTTTCGCGCCCGCTGCGGACACGGCAACGAATTTTGGACGATTAGTGGGATGGTTTCGGGAAACTGTCTCGGCGAAATCCGGCGAAAGAGCGTTCCGACGAACGGAGCGACGACTCGGATGCGGACGCGGGGACGAAATTACGGATAGCCCGGCGAAATGGTCGTTTAAGTTTTCGCAACGATCGGAAATCCTGCGTCGTTTCGCGGATCCGCCACTCTCGTCCGCGCGCCTCGGCGATAGCGATGATCTCGTCGCAGCGACGTCGCGGTCCTCGCGATTCGCGAAAATCGGTCGTCAATCGGCTTCGTTTTCCGCCGCGTTCGCTTCGAGGACGTTTTCGTCGTCGTCGGGTCGGCGACGATCCGAAATCGACGACCGCGACTTCGTTGGCGTCGCTCGCTCGCGACGAAAATTCCGAAGCGGCGCGGTGCCCCGCGCGGGAGCGCGAAGACGCGGCGGAGGACACCGAGCATGGCGAAAAACTGACGTTGCACGGGCGAGCAGCGAGATCGTCGCGGCTCGCGATCGAGAAGAAGAACACTCGGGACGGGACGCGACGTCTCTTCGGCGCTGGACACGCTCGGCTCGCGAATGCGGAATAAGAGTATCGACTCGCCGCGGAAAAAGAAGTCGCGACCAGCGGCTCGCGGAACAACGTTGTGGGATCGACCGCGGTGCATATTTATTTACGCGCTCGATGTAAAATACCGACGCCGCGCGAGATGTCGGCTGGTATCTCGCGGGTCTCGATCTGTTTCCTCGAACCCGTTCGTCCGTTTCGGTGAGGAAATCGCGCGATTCGTATTTTCGGATCGATTCTTCGGCTTGCCGCGCCGCTTCGCGCGGGAGATGCGAACGCTTATTTCGAAGGTTCGTCCATTTCTCTGCCGAAGTTTCTCGGCCAGGCGTCGGTCCCGCGAACGAACCTCCTCGAGCGGCGTTCTCCTCGTCTCGCGTCTCGATCGGATCTACCGCGCGCGCGAACGGGCCGATCCTCCTTCGCGCGAACGCGGTTCCGGCGATGTTTGGATCGCTCGCGCCGCCGAGACGATCTCCGGTCGACGCGAGAATCGCAACGTCGTTCCGTCGCCGCCACTTTCCGCAAACTCGCGCGCAAAATCCGACCGGGCGCCGATTATTGCCGGATTCATTTTCCTCGACGGATTTCGCGTTTCGCAATGATCACGCGGCCTCCTCGCGTCGCGCGAGCGCCAATCAGGATGATGCCTATCCGCCGACCCGGCCGGTTCCCGCGCTCTCATCTGCAATTCTAAATCGCGTTCGTTACCGCGCGCGAAATTCCATACCGCCGAGAACAAATTACTTTCGGAATTGTATCTCTGACGTAACGCGTCTTTCTTTGTTCGTCTCGCGACGTTGTGATCAGAGTTGTTGTCGCAACGCTGATGTCTTCATACGTCGCGCACCTACCGTGAATTATTAGCAAACTTTTGCCAGACGAACTGCCGGTACACGCGTTGTCACCGAGACGTTGAAATTACGAGTTATCAAGTATAAATTTCGCCTCTCCTTCGAATTATCACTATCACGTCACTTGACAAGGAATTTCACAACAGGCCCAAGGTTACACGGGAGTTACGTAAGCGCTGCTCGACCCGAGTCACATCGCATGCCGAACATGTTCTCCCGCCAGAAACCATATCACCCGCATCAGCATGACCTTCGAGTGTGTCTTCCAGCATGCGACCTCAACACGCCCCGCCAAAAAGTTGCATTTGATCCGATTCTCATCCCATCGTAACATCGACGATACTCTATTCTGAATCGTCGACGATCATCAGGACCGTCGGAGCGCATAATTGATGTAGTCAGACTCAGGTGAAGACTGGGAAAAACATTGGAAATGATCGTAGAAGCACTGAATTCGATTTCCAGATACGACGAGAGTCGATAGTTGATGATAACGATGTGCTTACTCCCCCTTCAGCAATACGACTATACGGACATCGAGGATTACGTAGTATCGATTACAAAAAGTAAATAAGCGAGACTCGAATTTCGGAGATTTGTGAAATTTGCGTGTCCTGCCTTTCTCCTTCTTAAAGGCTCAATCTGGTTTGTTATTTGAAAAACAAATTTTGTTTTTTTTTTCAACTTTTTTAGAATGTGCAACAATTTTAGAACGATCCGAACAGATCCGATAACCAGTAGGTGTTGTAAAAGTTCACAACAGTATTGAAATTCTAATTTTTACTATTTTTTGTTGTTGTTGCCAAAAACAGAAGCTCGTTTTTACAAATTTTCCTCAAATCTCCATTTGTCACTTTATTATCTATCAACAGGTATCAACAGGTATCAACAGGTATCAACAGGTATCGACAGGTATCAATAGGTATCAATAGATACCAATAGGTATCAATAGGTATCAATAGGTATCAACAGGTATCAATAGTTATCAATAGGTATCAATAGGCATCAATAGGTATCAATAGGTATCAATAGGTATCAATAGTTATCAATAGTTATCAATGGGTATCAATGGGTATCAATAGATACGCGAGAGCCACAGTTATACTGGTTCGAAATATTTGTTTTCTTTTTGTTTTAGAGATATCAACGCCTACTTTTCGAGGAGTTACATTAGCCTGTGATTTTATTTACAAAAAAGTGTTGAGAATGAATTAAAAAAAATTATTCTACGTATTTTGTTAGTGTAGCTAATAGGCTCAACAAATGTCGTACTCTTAGCTATAATAAAAAATTTGTAGAAGAAAGTACAAAAAAAAATGATCAAGAATAATCCCTTAATCCGTGTTTCCCACTCGCTGATACATGAACTATCAACTGGAATTTCGTCGATCGCCTGGTTCCTCGTCGAACGGCGCGGTCACGTGTTACCGAAGCTCGCCGCGAGATGGCGACACCGGACAGGAGAACGTGGAGCGTTCGAAACTTGAAGCGGTCGACGTAACGGACGAAATTGCCGCGTTTTCAGCCACTTTTCAGCAACGTCGCCATTTTTTGCGAACATTTGGGAAACATTGGAGCCAAATTTCGCGCGATTTAGTGCAATACGAGGAGGTGTATGGAGACGGTTTGGAAATTATTTATATTTTCCCGTCAAAATGTTCACATCATTTTAAAATGTTTCGGCAGCGTGGAAATATTTTTCCAAACGCCCCCTGTTTTCCGCGTGGCTGTGATCCTTCGAGAGACGTGTGGAAAACGTGGCAAATATTTGACAACGCTTTGACTTCAACGGAACGTGGCGTTATTTTTTTAGTAGCTGAATAACAGAATCGCAGTACTTTGAAGTACTGCTCGCGAGAAACGATTGATCGAGTGATGTACAGGGTGGTCCATTTCAATCGCTCCGGGCTTATATCTCGAAAACTAGAAAAGATGCAAGGAAAAGTTGACTACTAACCTTGAAGGGTCTCGAGGGGGGAAGATGGTGATGATTTGTGTTGACCTCCAGATCTTCAGATTTTCGAGATTTCGCTGTGAACTTCGGCTAGCATCCGAAGTTGGTAGCGAAATTTAGGAAATGACAAACTTGGGAAGTCAACCCATATCCTTATCATGTTTCCCCCTCGAAACCCTTCAAGTTTTGTACGTAACTTTTTCTTGTGTCTTTCTTAGTTTTCGAGATATTCCTATTGGGCGTTTAAAATGGACCACCCTGTATACTCACTTGTAGACACGGCACACGCGCCAGTCTCGATAGTGTTTGATAACTATGCTGATCACGGCTCATTCGCGATGTAGAAGCAAGTGTTCCGAAAATCCAGCTGGCAAAATTAATTTTCCATCAATCATCCCCGCGGATTCTCGATAGGAGACTGTCGAGAGCAAAATGCTTCGCGTTTCTATCGTCACAGAAATCGGCGAAACGGAAACCTCTCCTCGATGGAGAACGCTGACCGCGGTCTCACCTAGAACTCTTGCAACGAAGCCAAATTTTTGTGGCCTTGGCCTCCCGAACTTTTCGCCACTACTCGGCCCCCCCCAGTTTGTCATAAGTAGAAAGCCCATATTGACAGAGGAAAACCGCGTGTTTCCGTCTGGCAGCCATATGCAATAGTAGAAGAGAAGTTGTAGTGAAAGTCGCCTATTTAAACTGCTGAATTAAAAAAATAGTTTGCAATAGGTGCTCGCAGTATAAATGGAGTTCTAAGCAGTCTGTATTATACGAACATTGTTCATCCCCTCTGATCTTGACCCCTAAACCAAGCGGATCAGTAGCACTTTGATGAAATTTGCTCTCGTTTCACTCTTAATACTTTGCCTCGTCCAGACTGATTCCCTATTTGAATCGGACTCTTCAATGCCGTTGCTCGCCTTGCTCTGACTTTGTTCATTAAAATAGGGTATATGTATCAAGCTACAAGGACCACTCAGAAAAGGACACTATGGCATATGGGGGCACCAATCAGCAGTCGACCCCCAGGTTTCTCCTCTGTCAAAAGAGGCTCTCTAGTCCTAGGCTTATGACTGTTCACAGTTGCCCCAAACGGAAACATAACCTTACTCGGTTGTTCGAAATTCGAATACTACTTGTTACACCGCGTTATATTGTGATGTGTCCACTGATTCCTGTGCCGTTCCGATGCGCGACACGCGACGAACCGCGATTAAGGAGAAGCGTCTTGGGTTCGGAGGTGCTTGTGACAAACTCGTTGCCCCGCTCTGGTGGCCGCAAGCTGCAGCTTATTTCGGACGTATAACGGGCCTTCCCCCATCAGCTCCGTTGCAAGACCTCGATGTAAGACGCGATGTCTTTCAGGACATTCGACTCGGCTGTCGATTGTCGAACGTGAAACGGTAATGTTGTACCTCTGCTCGTATCCAGATACATGGGAATCCGTTGTTTCTAGCTTCCTGTAGTTAGACAAGTTTCGGCTCTATAGCAAAAGGTGAGTAAGACAGATAAGGAGCTACTTATTTGCCTCGCGGGATACGAGACGAGTGGGATCGTTCCACGCCGTTGTGCATCGGTCACGGTAAGTGTTCTGGAGGATTCGCCTCGTATTAACAGAGTTCGTAACTCGACTCTTCTTAATTGAACGTGGGTTAAGACCAACAATACGAGAACGTGGAATTCACACGAGTAGGTACATTCGATCCGAAATTGCAGAACTCACAAACTCGTAGTTCTCTATTCGCTACTACCTCAGAATCATGCTATCACTTCTGGATTTTGAGATATTTGAGGTTATGGCCACTTTGGCTAATTTGGAGGTTAGATACAGGCTGCACGAGAGTTGTCTTATTCTTCTGTACATTGCATCATGTAGTACTGCTCTTTTTCTTCAAAATGACACCTCCAAATTTTCTTCTTACGTTTTTTATCACTCAGCAATGGCGTGACACGCAGTATTATGGTGGAGCACCATGAAGAAATGAAAACGCAATAGCATGGTGTTCTTGGTAGCATTCGTCAAAAATTCAAGTGCAGGTGGGTGTGACTGAGAACGGGCGCGCGTGTCTGCATGTGTCACAGCACCCAACCAAACCCCATAAAACCCCATAAACAATGGAGTTTATGGGGTTTTTATGGTTTTTTTGCCAGTATCTTCGGAATGATGGTAGACACTGAATAAAGGTGAAAATGAAAAAACTGCCCCATTCTGAAAACCCCATAACTTATGGATAAAATGAAAAATTCACAAATCACTAGTGGTAACATACTGAAGACGTTCGTTCGATTTTGAGCCGCGTATTCCTCACGATTCGTTCGTGTATCTCGTAGGAATAAAACGAGCTCGTAAGACGACAGCTGTTTGCTTTTCATGGTTGGCCCAGATAAGTCTTACGTGGGAATATTTGTTCGATTCAAAAAGTATTTATCTCGGTCGGCTGTGAAAAGCCAAAAGATGGAAGATGGCTTACGATTTAATTTTACCGTCCTTGTCAATCATTCGTCTGACTTGTGGATATTTCTACGCGAGGTTTCCACCACGATTTCGCTTGGGTCGTCGCTCTTGTCTCTCATCTCTTCCGACGGGGCGTTCAACGTTCGTTATTCGGTGTTTTCCCTCATTTTCTCCGAGAACAAGAAACGAGCTCGAGGACGAAGTTATCAAAGGATGCGAAGGCTCACGCTTTTGCTCGTGGAGGGGCCCTCGTGTGGGAGAAAATCGGTGTGTTGGAGAGAAAAGAAAAAGGAAAACGAGAGGGGAAAAAAGGTGAACGGAGAATCTACGGTTGTGAAAAGGGTGCTCAAAAGCGACAGAGGAGGAGCACCGCGAAGGGTACGAGGCTGCGGTGCTGCGGCGGTACGATGCATCATCTACTCGCTCCGGGAAGAGTCGGTCTTTTACTCGATTTCAACGGGGGGTTGGCGAGGGCAGCGGCCGAAGGACGGGAAGAGTGGATACCAGAAAGAAGTCTGGTGAGAGATCTCATGGAGGCGATACCCTGCGACCCCGGTCCACCCTGGCATGCGGCGAGCAGTCCGCCGCCTGCCAGTCATTCTATTCCGTCCTTTAGTCATACTGGAATGTCTTCGGGGATTTTCAATCCGAGAATACTTTCCGTCCAGGTTCCCGAAATGTATAAGCTATGCGTGCACCGACTGCGCGCTCATCCCACAACAGCACAACTTTGCTTTCGAACACTTTGTGAATATCCATCCGCGAAGAGTCGACGCGAAGAGAGAAGGTAGCATTTCTGGTTCGATGTGTGATTGAAAAGTCGACTATCCCAACTCTACTGACAATAGACCACTTCGCGATCATCCACGTCCACCTATTCACGCAACACACAGCTCTCATTCTTAGGTGCCCCAAATTCTAAAACCATCGAACGAAGACTGACCCCAAAAACAGCTGTTTTTAGCCCGCTTCCTGAACCTCAGAGACCGGAGCTTCTGAATTTTTTTATGGCTTTTAAACTATGGCTACAAGCAGTTTTTGGGCTGTATCGACCAAATTCATCATTAGTTTGCAACAATTCTGGCGAAAAAAATGTGGAGTACTACAGTCTCCCTTAAAAAACATACAAATATATTTTTAGCTTCCCGTTCCAGAGGGAAGCTAAACTTATTTTAGTGAATCCTTTGACCAAAAACTAGATAGTACGGTACAAAACTAGACGTGACCCCTCAAAGGCGAGGTAAAAGCTGCTAAGACCATTGAATTCACTGAGAATCCCAATGTATGCGAAAATCTGTAGCATCTGAGAATCTGTGTTTTTTTTACTGTGCACAGATGTAAACTTTATTGAGAAAAATGCGGCATAAGAAAAGTACTACTTTCAGCATGCGAGGTAATTTTTTACAGTTGGTATTCGAATAGCGTATTACCATTTTTCGGGCAAAGAAACAATGGGGGGAGACAGCGGAACACACTTGTCGCCAGACATGGAGGTAGAGAGCGAACGTGCCGCAAACACGCGTTGGACTCGGAGCGAACATCTCAACCATGACGCTTAAAGATGAACCGGAAAAAACCCATGTCGTAGAACATTTCGTTTGAAGTGAACATGGTACGTAGGTTTCTTTGTTACCATCAGAGGCACACAGTTCGGGGGCAGCGGACGCGCATGGGAGCGGCGATGCACGCAGCATGATAGCACGTTCGCGTAGGTTCGAGCCCATGCAGAATCGTAGATGTGTAAAGTGTAATTCTGTGTAAGGTGTGGGTATCGTGCTGGTGCGTTGTGAGGATATTCGGTAACAGATTTTTCCAGATCCAAATTAATACCGAAGTCGAGCAACTGAGTGATAGTATTGGTTGGAAGCAGTTTTTTGTAGCGAGGTGGTTAGGGCAGGACGCATAGCGAGACGGGGAGTGAGAGGCGTTGTTAGGTTGAGCATGTAGCTCAACGACATGTTTGGTGGAGGTTTGTGAAACAGTTCTAACGATTGTTCGATTGCGAGAACGCGGCGCGCGCATCTGCCATCTGGCGACAGAGGAAGAAGCTTGGCTACGCGGTGGCTCGTTGACATGTACGGCGCAGCAGCGTGTTGCTAGAGGTGAGGGTGAGGATTGGAAATATTTTGGAATACGGTGGGTGGCTCGATGAGAGCATCCTAGAAACCGTACGCGAGCGACGGACTTGAGAGAATTATGTCGGAGCAGATGAACAAAGACAGGTGTAGTTTGGGACCAGGGCCTTGCGAGCTGCTACGAGTCTTTTTCGCACCACCGAGTTACGGATTTTACGATTGCTCGCATAGAAACGAAGAATGGTCGATGATCGTTTCTACTCGAGGAGTTCAAGAAATGATTTGGCAAGTTCTCGTTCGATTCCGGGAAGATATCAAGCTCGACGCGCGCCACGATTGTTGTTACCGAACTGGTCCTTGAAAGTATTCGCAGTGATCTCGGAGAGAGGGTATCGTTTCGTGGCGATCGGAAACCTACCGTTTCTGCGATCGAAGGTTCGATGTAATGGGATCAAACTTTCAAATGTTACGTGCGCGGCGCGAGCGCGCGCGAAGATGTCGTTCGTTCCTCGGAAGTACCATAACGTTGGCAAGTTTCGTGCGAAGTTCGATGTCCGCTGGCCGTTGAGATACCGGTGCACGGCGAACGGTGGTTCGGTGCGAACCGCCGAACTCTCTTGTCACGCGGCAGTCGCTGACATGTTCTTTCCGCGGCTGCTGGTATTACTCGCAGGATATTCCGATACTACCGCGACGCGTCGCTTCGATATCGATGACGTTTCCACGATGTACGAGGTACACATCGCGCGTCCGCGTGTGCGCGACGGTTCATCGAACATCGCGC
Source organism: Arge pagana (assembly GCA_963969455.1). NCBI lineage: Eukaryota > Metazoa > Arthropoda > Insecta > Hymenoptera > Argidae > Arge > Arge pagana. The sequence goes on along the minus strand of OZ018308.1, from coordinate 23,919,071 downwards.
GTATTCGCGACGCGTCCGCGAGAAGAACGCATGTTCGCGAATGTACATCCTCCTCGCGACGAAAAACAAAACGTGGCCTCCTGGTACGCCGCTCACATTTTTCCAGCACGGTGCAACGCTTACGAATATTGCAGGGACATCCGATGCTGCACGGCTGTTATCTCTCGCGCGAGGCCCTCGAGGCCGCGCTGCCGCAGAGGGCCGAGTACCTGATCAAAGGACAGGAGACGTTGCGGCACGAATCGTGCAACGCGCTGTCAGGCATGCCTGACATTTCCACACTCCGCATCCGTACGCGCTAATCTTCCACCCGGCAGATGTGGAAAACTGTTGCCAACGACGATTCCGTTCAGTTCCTCGATCATGTCTCATAGCTACCTCCATTTCACGTTACATCTCCTCCTCAACAAATCTCTCACCGCCTCCTGCCACGAGTCTCCTATCTTACACGGCGATTACAAACGTAATACCTCCTCGACACCCACCCAAGGAAAGGTGTCGACGAGCACGAAGATGTCTGTAAAATTGCGACGTATCACAGGTATTTCCCAACTTTTGTCAAGTTCAAACAAGCCGCACTTGGTGAAAAAAGGGCATAAATCGGAAAAGTCGCGGCAGACAGATAGAGAAAGAGAGACTGAGGGCCGGTTGTAATTCATAACGATCTGTCCGCCAGCTTCGCAACGATATGCCTATTACAAGTTTGTAAAACGTGTTTTCAAGCCGCGTTAGGTGCGTAGTTCATTCCCTGTAAATCATACGTGTGACTTCCGTCGAAACACCAGAGACAAAAAACTAGCTTCGTTGCGAAAGGGGTGCCGAGATGGCGATGGGACCCCGCCGAAGAAATCGCCCCCCCCCCCCCCTCTCCGTGTCTCCGTCTCTCTCGTGCTCCACCTCTCGTTACCCTCGTTTCCCGAGGAAAAAACTTGCGAGAAGTAAAAGTAATAGCGAAGAACGGATGAGAGGTAAGATCCGAGGACGGGGAACGGTGACCGTGGCAGCAGGTATATAGAACTCGACGCTTCCTGGTGACTGTAATGTCCCATTTGTCTCGGCGCAGACCGCGCTTAGCCACGTTTCGTGTAAGGTTGCCCCCATACATTTTCTTAAAAGGCCAAATTATCTGCTCGTACCTCTAAACCATTCTCTCGAATCTCTGCCATCAACGACGCGAAGGCAACATATTTTGCCCGGATCAACGCTTGTCTCCAAATAAAAATTAGCCTGACACCACCTCTTCAATTTATCCGAGACGTGTCGATTTAGCACTTTATCTCGACATTTGCTACCTTTATTTTTCGAACAAAGTGGCAAGTTGGTGAAATTTCCGCGGAATAAAAATTTCTCGCATCTCGTTTGGTCATTTTTAAACTGATTTAGACCTTTCGTGCTCGGTCCAATTGTGGAATGCCACCTTTTGCAGGACCATTTTCCGAGTGTTCGATTTTCCAACTTTTCTTCGTGTTTCTATACCAATTATTTATTTAACAACAACAGTCGGTGTGAAATAATTTGCAATAATCGATGATTGCGTTGAAACATGTCATTGAACGTTGAAAAATAGCCATTGTACCGGAAAAGCATCTTGATCTGTGGAAATTCTTGGAGTTCCCATGCCTCAGTTCGAATACAGAGACTTTTGAGGCAGCTAATAACGAAATCAGCAAATGCAACATGGCGGATCCAATATGGCGGACAAAAAATGCAAATAGTCGTTTGACGAGAGTGAAAGTTGGTATCCTGTTGCTGATAACGAATATGCACTCAGAATTAGTTGAGACGTGAGCTCAATATTGTTTTTAGTACAGATTTTGAAAATCGAGGTTGGAATGACGATAGATAATCAGAAAGCTCAGTCCGAATGTCACAAATTTCATTTTTAGTATTCTACACGTTTTTTTCGTTGTTTTTTTCGTCGACATTTTCCACACCTTTCCGCGCTCCCGATGTTCGAAGTTCGACACCTCGTTCGAGGACTGTGATCCCCGTCTCTTTAGTCTCCTGAGAGATGGGTGGCTTGTAATATGCAAGTCATTTTCCCTCCTGCCAGGAGATCTCGTCAGGATCATCGTGAAACTGTTCGACGCAGGACGTCGAACGGTTCGAACGAGTGGTGTGCGCCCAGGTGGCTAGCCTTAAGATGTTTCTATCGACAGTGACAGCCTCGTTAACGAGTTATTAATTATTCCAAAGTCTTGAGAGGTCATTCGCTCGGAGGGGTGAACTTCGCATTTTGTCATCCTCCCATCGCCTGCCTAAGTTTTGCATTCCATTGAGGAATCAAGAACTCGATTTTCGCTTCCATTTTTCGCCTGTAGCGTGAACCTTCAGGGAAATTTTCAGCCCAAAACGAAGTCTCTACCCGCAACAGTGACGAAGATACGACTTTTTTTATACCGCACCCTGCAAACATGTAAAAACACAGCAGACACCAAATTTCGAAGGACATAGGCGAAATTCGTAGCAGATACGCGACGGTGTTCAAGATGCAGGGGTCAGATGGCGCCACGATCGCTGACGCCCGCTGATTGGCCGCGACCCAAGAACGCCTAGGGACTTACGTTGGTACATCGCGATTTCCCCAGGCTGGAAATTTCACCCCAACGGTCCGAATTCTTCGCGAAGATTGCGCCAGAGTAAATAATGGCGCTCGGAAATCCCGTCGAATCGGAGTTCCCGTGGCTGTCCTGACGCCGCTGGGACTTTGATGGGCGAACGACGAAGAGGTTATGCGGGACGTTTTTGTTCCCGTCCGAGACAGACCGATGGTTTGTTTTGACGCCGTGTGACAGCTGAGTTATCTGTCGACGAAGAGGACGATCGGTCTTCGTGGACCGCCGTCGGCTTCCTCGCCGAGGAAGTCTTTTGGAAAAAGATTCACGCGGTGTAAACACCGTCGATAAAACAGACCGGTCGAAACTGAGGCGGCGAGTCGTTCCATTCTTCACATTCGAAATCGTTTCCTCTCGTTGTTTCTTTAACAACGCTTCAAGCTACTTTTCGCCATCATGTTTCCTCTGAATTCCGCCTCTCACGGCTTAAACGGTGACCACTGATTCATTTTCACCATGTAGACTCGTGTTTTCTCACAGTTAAATACAACTTATGGTTATGGAACTAGCTCTTCTCACTAGAGTAGTGCCAGGAGATGTTGCCATGACATTTTCAAGTCAATAGACAGGATAGATTCCTTTTACGACAAGTCTATCGGCTGGGGTCCGACGGACCCCACCGTGGCAGCAAACATAAGAGACGCGTGTTTCTCTACATGTGCTGAGATCGCCGCCATTTTGGCGAAACTATGAATTATTGTATTACTTTTTTATCGAACATTTTACAACACTGATGCAAAGAGCGGCTCAATGCATCTCACTTCACCAACTTCGAGTCTGGCCTCCGAATGACACGCACGGCATGGACCCCACAATGTAACACGACGGATACCTCTACAACTAGGTTTCTCGTCAGGTTATCCAGTAAACGTAAGAACAATCAACGCAGCTGTTAACTTGTCAAACTTGACCTTGAGTTTTCTGTTAAGGAACTGCAAAATCGTACGTGACGGTTGTTCTCACCGTGCGCTGACGCGGTAATATCTCTTGACTCAAAAAAAAGTACACCGTGCTTCCGGACTTTCTGTTAATGAAAAAACCACTTAACGCTGCAAATAGCTATCTGATAACGAAAAAAAAGTGTAAGTGCCGTCAAAGTTACCTTGTGCAGGTAACTTCTACATAAATCAGATGCGGAGGTTATCCCATTGGAAAATTGATGTTCTGAGCAGTAGAAAACATGTATCCCACGTCGATTGGTGATTTAATACAGTCGCAGTCAGTCGGTTCCAGTAAAAGTCCAGGAATATCGTTCGGAATATCGGGCAAATTTTTGAGGTTATGTCGTCGAGGGCCTCGTGGCAACGCGGTAGTCTCGTTCATTGCCTGTTGTTCGGCGGAAAGAGCATGCGAATGTACATGGCCATGCGATACGAGATACATTAGCCTATTAGTCCTGAGAAAAAAGGGTTTCGGACCGGAAGTCGTAAGTCCTCTGACATTGGGCCTGCGAGCATCGGTAATTGAAGGAACAGGGGTTAGCGCGGTTGGACAGCGGACAAGTATCACATTCGGTGACGTGGCAGGTGTCCGTTTTTAAACGGCATGTATTCGCCGTCGTTTCGCACCAACGAGAACATTATTAATCTTAGCCGGAGGCTGAAGCACCGAATTTCAAATGAAAGATTACGATAGGACAACCCACTGAGATTGTTGGCGCGGGCGTCGCGTTCGACAAATCGACCATATTCAGTCATTCTTGTTCGCTCTCCCGCAGATGCTCGTGACTTCCAGCACGAGTCACGAGGGCAGTCGGTCAGCTATTGAATATTGGTGAACCGAGATCGACGTTATCTCGTCAAATATGGACAAGTTCTTTCAACGCGGTAGTGACGAAAGTTGAGAAAAATGGACAGATCCGATGGACTTTGGTGGTAGCTAGTCGCTTTGACATTGAGGCCAAACCCCGACGAAAATGATACCCGCTGAGCTGAGTAATAGTTCCAAAATCCCCGCAACAGCTTTCCCATCCCGAATCTCCACTCGGATTCTATAATTCTTCTCCATCCGTGACTTCGGGATGCGAGCTGGAATACGGATTAGGACGTACCTATACCATCTTTTGTCAGGTAGATTATCGCTGCTCCGCCCAGCGCCTGATTTCATCCACTTCCAAAATTCTCTTTCGCTCTGCTCCCACTTCGATCGTTTTTTCGACCAAAGGATCGAATGCTGTTACCATTTTCCCCTCCTCGTCCTGTATTATACCTGTCCACGTAGCCTCTTCTGTGTAAATTACAAATCTACCGACCTACAATTAGTGCAACTCTCCAAATCTACTTTAGCTGCCCACAGCTTGCCTGCAGAGACCGAAATCTGCATACATGACCTTGAGTCCAAAATCTAGTCAACGAATTAAATCTGGTCGGAATTTTCCAAAAAATCCAGTTTTCGCTCCCGATGAACTCTCATAGTACACCATCACAGAAATGTCCTGAAAACTTCAAGTCTGTCCGTTAAAAATTTGAGGAGCCATAAGCATTTTAGTTATACACTTCATTGGACGTGCAACCTTAAATGCGTTTTTGGCGGAATGCCTCTTTCAGAATCGGTGACCAAAGTGTCTAAAAAACGACCAAACCGATCTGCTTCAAATTTCACAGACATTTTTGTACATCAGAAAGCCCTCCTTAATCAACAATTTTTTTTTCAATGGATACTGTCGTACATAAAGAAAAATAGAGTGCTTTTTCCAACGAAACTTCGGCGACCATCTTTCCAAAAATCATTATTTTACTGCAAACTAGATAAGGACGTACAAGAACCAAATTCATGTTTCATCAGGCTTTTCATCGTCAGTTTTCCAATGTAAACAAAAAACGAAGATTTTTTAAATAAAATTTTGCCTGCCATCTGTCGGCGATTAGCGAAACTACAAAGTCGTACAATTGCCGATCACTCCGTAACGAACAATCGATTCGGACTGTACATTGTAGTACTGGAATATCGGAAGCTCAGCTATCTTCTAGTTTGGGATTGGACTCTTGTTTTCTTCGTCGATGTCTTTACACGCAACTAACAGGGTAGATTCGGGGAATTTTCATCAACTTCTGTCCATGGAGGTACGATGTTTGCGCGTGTCTCGTCAGCCTCGCGTTTTGGAAGAGTACCTATCTGCGATCTCATAAATTGTAGACGCTTTAGAATCGCGAAAAGCAAGTATCAAGGACAAACGAGCAATGCATATGCGGTCATAAATATCAGGAGTTCGCCTCCGGGCTTGAACAATAGAAGATTTCGCAAGCCCTATACATCTCAATGAAGAAAAAAAGCCAATAATTTGGACACGCCTGGAAAATAAACGTGACATTCGCGCAGTATTCAACGACGGAGAATAAATATTTGCTGAAATTTGCAAGATTCAGATTAAAATGTTGATACAATGTTGCTGATACTCCAGGAGCATCATTTTTAACGAGTTGGGTGACTCGTAGCCCGGTAGCTACAGCAGGCATAGCGGTACTGGTAGAGTAAGCTTGAGGAAAATGGTGATGAAAAAATGAGCCACGTGTGACAAAAAACAGCGGATGATGAGTACAATAATTTTTTTGGCGTTCCACGTTTCCTGCTACATTTTTTGCTCGCCTGAAGCCTTTTGCCCGAGCTTTCCTCTGAAAAATGGCATATCTCTCCCATTTGAATCGATCCACAATCATATTCAAAATTTATCTCTACCAAACTTGCAGGCTGCAGAGGAGGTCGAAGACTGGTGACCTCGAATTTGACCTTGACGATGAATATCCAAGTTATTTCAGCGCCATAGTCATTTTTTTAAAAGGGAAGTCCAGGTTTGTTTGCTGTCGACTTCCACTTTTGGTCGAGTTTCTCCATTGTACGAGAAGCATTTGAAGAGAATGCTGAATCAACAATAATTTTGGAATCCTGTTAGGTGCCAGTCATTTTGTGGTGTTCACTAGTGTTTTATAGCCTTGATGTCGTGGAGATATACAAACCTGCAGAAAAAAGGGGTTCCTATTGGAAAAAAAACACTGTGACCTTGAGATATCCTTGAGAATGATCGTCAAGGTCAAATTCGAGCTCACCGTTATTTAACCCCCTCTGCATGCTACATGTTTGGTAGGGGCCAGTTTTTGATACGGTTAAAATGGGACACCCTGTATAAGATATCGTCATTTGAACACGCAAAATATAAGGGTAGTTTGATAGTGCGATTTCGTCGCGAGAAGTGCGTGACCCAAAGCTTGATCCTTGCATCTACGGTTCACCGAAGCCTCCAGAGGTGGCAGCATCGCTCGGCAACCTTTCCTCCTCTGCTATCTGTAGCTGACAACTGGCAATATTTTCCGGAGGCATTTTTCATTCCGGGATGGTAGCCCGGGACTCGGGCCAACCGTGCGCGCGCTGCCAATTCAGGCAGTGGTGCAGAAAAGATAAATCGTTTGTTTTGGGGCTGTAGAGGTATTACGGAGGCCACCGATTCTCGCCTCGTGCCGGAGTACGCGGCGAACTTTTGGCGTCGACGGTTATTATTGTAGTAACGGTGCCGGTTCGAATCCCAACACCGATGGATTCTGATTCCGGTTTCATGCTTTTTTTTCCTCGCAAAGATGGATGTCCTACCACAATCGTGAAAACAATCCGCTCTCGTTTCAGAATACTCTTACTCTTTTTCCTCAACTGACGATCCTCAGCAGGATACGTAGATAGATAATGGAAGCCTAGGGGGAGGTATACAGATAGGTGCGGAAAAAAGGTAATTTTTTCGCCTATTTTGAGGGAAAACTATTGGAAATTTTCGATTCGGAGTTTAACTATCTAAAAGTGCACACATTTAGAAATATGTTCCATTTTTTTTATTCAGAAATCTCAAACATATACAGAGTAAAAAAAACCTGTATAGATGGTACCCACCGGTGTTTCTTCAAGGTCATCTGAAAAAAAATCCAAAAAATTATTAAACAGATGCGTTTTTTAATCAACTTCAAAATTTGTTGATTAACCTGGACCTTAGCATTAGTATTGCAATGTTAAAATCCAATTATGGGTATAACTTTGATGTTAAGACAGTTTTTTGAGTTGTTATTCGCAAGATTTTGCTATAATCATTTCTATCGAATGTCACCATTGAATCTCAATATTTTCGTTGTGCTCTAATTATACTGAGAAAATGCACAGTTTAGCAGTGCAAATTGCACGAGTAGTAGCAGACTAAAAAACAGTTGAGGATTTATAATAAAAAGGTGCAATTTTTTTACAACGTAATTTATTTCGCACACCATGGTCACGAGTATCTACGGGTCATTCCATACCGGAAGTGGCCTCCATTTCTTGGATTATCTAACTTCGATGCGGGAAACTTGTTGCGTGCATATAATTCCAACAAGGAGCAGGTCACCAGTAATTCTGAATGATGTGCCTATTCGCGTTTATGAGCGACCGGAATGAGTTATTTTTCTGGAGTTTCCGAGTTACTTTCGGTGAGAAAGTAGCTGCTCGGTATTTGGCGCGTAAATTCGTCGCGCAGACTTTTTTTCACGACCCAAATATCCTCCGAACTACGAGGACGAAAAGTTTTGGATTTGGAAAGTAACGGAGCAAAATTGTTGTCGCACAATTTTCTCGTACGCTCGGACTCGGAAGCCAACTCGACGGAGGGCAGGTGTTTTCCGAAACTCCGTATATTCAATTATCAGCAAGTTGATTACCGAATTCAATGTTTCATAATCGATGCGGCCGACAACGCGCACACGCGTCCAATTAAATATATAGCGTGCCGCGCGGCTCGTTGGATGGCTGACGATGCGGTGGTCAATTGCTGACCTGTCAAACACTTTCGATTATAATTTCATCCGTGGCTCTGAGGTCGTTTACACCTTTTACGGGCTGTTATCGTTGCCGCGGTCTTTGAGTGCGACCGATGAGCCGCTTTGCAATGTAAAATACGAGCGTCATCGTCGAGCTCTCGTGAAATTGGTCATCGAGTCGAAAAGAATGAAGACCGGCGCGACGTTTCACGGGAAGGGGTTGAAATCTCGCCAACTGTAGGAGCCTACACGGTAGAAACCATTTCGTCGAATTTAACACAAAAATTTGTGCACACAGCCCTTTTCGCACAGAATTAGTGCTATTTCGACACACTTCGTGCAAACAGCTCTTATGCACAGAATTAGTGCTATTTCGACAACCTTCGTGCAAATAGCTCTTATGCACAGAATTAGTGCTATTTCGACACACTTCGTGCGAACAGCTCTTATGCACAGAATTAGTGCTATTTCGACAACCTTCGTGCAAATAGCTCTTATGCACAGAATTAGTGCTATTTCGACACACTTCGTGCAAACAGCTCTTATGCACAGAATTAGTGCTATTTCGACACACTTCGGGCAAACAGCTCTTTTCGCACAGAATTAGTGCTATTTCGACACACTTCGGGCAAACAGCTCTTTTCGCACAGAATTAGTGCTATTTCGACACACTTCGTGCAAACAGCTCTTTTCGCACAGAATTAGTGCTATTTCGACAACCTTCGTGCAAATAGCTCTTATGCACAGAATTAGTGCTATTTCGACACACTTCGTGCAAACAGCTCTTATGCACAGAATTAGTGCTATTTCGACACATTTCGGGCAAACAGCTCTTTTCGCACAGAATTAGTGCTATTTCGAAACACTTCATGCCAACAGCTCTTTTCGCACAGAATTAGTGCTATTTCGACACACTTCGGGCAAACAGCTCTTTTCGTACAGAATTCGTGCTATTTCGACACACTTCGTGCAAACAGCTCTTCTGTATCCCCGAATTGGTCGCCGCTTCGTTTTCCGACATATTTTGGGGTGCAGAATCGAATGCCGTTGGATTCAGATCGATATCTGGACCAGAAAAGAAGTTACGACGAAAAAAACGTTTTGTAGCTATTGTTTTTTTACAATCGGTTCTTTCAAATTCATATCAGCTGTGGAATTTCTTTAAGGGAGGAGTATGGGCTTCTCTCCGCATTCCCCTCTAGTACCGTATTTCAAAAATAATATCTTGAAATTTGGAGTCATTCGGAGCAAAAACTGATGATTTCTTTTGTTTCCAGAACATTCTATGACGGGGTCCACCAAATATGGCGATAATTTGGTCTACAATAGAGCTATATATTTTTCTAAAATTTTGGTGAAATGAAGTTAAAACATAGCGTAATAACGTTGCATCATTTGTTTTGTAAAATAAATTAGACTTCCGCCAAAAAAAAATTATTCAACATAGTTGTTGGTTCAACCTTCTGACTACCTCTTATCCTTAAGACTACCGTCTTGCCCCATGTTGCTCTACTCTCAGAGAAGCGATATTAGGAGTCACAGGAGCTTGCGGTTTGATTGATGAAATAGCTCGGTCGGTACGGCAGAGTCCTGGAAAATGTTACAGAAGATTTGAAGAAAAAAAAAAAACGAAGCTTGTTGCTGCAGGATGTGCCGGTATCTGTGGTAGGACCGAAGGGAGCCGTAGCTGCTAAAACCGTTGTGGATCCGACGGGCCAACGAATCCGTGGATGGCCCATCATATTCCGAGGGGCATCAGACATCCCCATCGTGCTGGAACTTGGTTCGTTTTTTTCTGCTACCTTTTTCTATCGCTGTCACAGTCACGCGTGTGAGCACGACGATAAGTGATACGTTGACACCTTAATTGCGCAATTTCATCCGGCAGCCATTGTTTCTTAACGCCTATAAACGCTTCGGATTATTCCATTAATTTTTTTCACCGCGGAAAAAAGCTTTGATTCCGAACCGACGAAACTAATTTCAAATCAGTCTGATATTTCATCATTTTTATCCGTCCGACTTTGATGTAATTGCGGGGAGTGACGAGTGTTTCATTTTAATTAAATCACTGATTAACGAGTCCCGATAAACTTCGAATTACACGGAATCATGCCGCCTCGTCTACAGTTTTTTTCCTTCTCTTCTTCTAATAATCACTACCCACCCTTGTCTGGAAATTGTGCGCCGCAGCAAAGAATTCCTTATCCAACGCATATTCCAGACCAGAATTCGCGTCCAAGCATGCTTCACCTACTCGACGTGCAAAGTATCGTAGAATGGCTAAAAAAAACAAACAAACTAACGAAGATTTGCAAAATCTGCGAGAACATCTTGAAAGCTGAAACATTCATTTTCAAAATTAGCCCTGGACAACTGAAGTCCAAAAAAGGAATTTTGAGGTTATATCGTCGCTTTTCGCAGTAAAACTTTGACTTCGATGTTGAAAGGACAAATTTCGATTACCTGCCAAGATGACACGTCATATTGCAGCGTCAACACGGCAAATCTTGCTAATCCAGATTCGCATTACAATGTTCACCAAGTCAAAATCAACTTCAGAGTGTCAAGATACGTTTAGAATATCGATCTTGTTAGTGTAACCGTGTGTTCTTGCGGATCCAACTAGAACTCTTGTGACTGCAACAAGATTGTTGTCTTAGTGTACTCTCGGAGACTATTGACAGCACTACTGGTGGAACTATTGAGCAAGTCACGGTTCAACCCAGGAGTTTCAGCAGTAGCGATGTCTAATGTACTCCTGAGAAAGTCCTATGCTAGTGATCAATAGTTCGCAATGGTTTTTTGAATAGTTTCCCATTAGTAGCGAGGTCCAATGTACTCCTAAGAAAGTCCTATGCTAGTGATCAATAGTTTGCAATGGTTTTTTCAGTAGTTTCCCATTAGTAGCGAGATCCAATGTACTCTTAAGAAAGTCTTATGCTAGTGATCAATAGTTTGCAATGCTTTTTTCAGTAGTTTCCTATTAGTATCGAGGTCCAATGTACTCCTAAGAAAGTCCTATGCTAGTGATCAATAGTTTGCAATGGTTTTTTCAGTAGCTTCCCATTAGTAGCGAGATCCAATGTACTCTTAAGAAAGTCTTATGCTAGTGATCAATAGTTTGCAATACTTTTTTCAGTAGTTTCCTATTAGTATCGAGGTCCAATGTACTCCTAAGAAAGTCCTATGCTAGTGATCAATAGTTCGCAATGGTTTTTTAATAGTTTCTCATTAGTATCGAGGTCCAATGTACTCATGAGAAAGTCCTATGCTAGTGATCAATAGTTGGCAATGGTTTTTTTTTAATAGTTTCCCATTAGTATCGAGGTCCAATGTACTCCTAACAAAGCCCTATGCTAGTGATCAATAGTTTGCAATAGTTTTTTTTAGTAGTTTCCCATTAGTAGCGAGGTCCAATGTACTCCTAAGAAAGTCCTATGCTAGTGATCAATAGTTCGCAATAGTTTTTTAGTAGTTTCCCATTAGTAGCGAGGTCCAATGTACTCCTAAGAAAGTCCTATGCTAGTGATCAATAGTTCGCAATGGTTTTTTAATAGTTTCTCATTAGTATCGAGGCCCAATGTACTCATGAGAAAGTCCTATGCTAGTGATCAATAGTTGGCAATGGTTTTTTTTAATAGTTTCCCATTAGTAGCGAGATCCAATGTACTCCTAAGAAAGTCCTATGCTACTGATCAATGGTTCGCAATAGTTTTTTTAGTAGTTTCCCATTAGTAGCGAGGTCCAATGTACTCCTAAGAAAGTCCTATGCTAATGATCAATAGTTCGCAATAGTTTTTTTAGTAGTTTCCCATTAGTAGCGAGGTCCAATGTACTCCTAAGAAAGTCCTGTGCTAATGATCAATAGTTCGCAATAGTTTTTTTAGTAGTTTCCCATTAGTAGCGAGATCCAATGTACTCCCAAGAAAGTCCTATGCTACTGACCAATGGTTCGCAATAGTTTTTTTAGTAGTTTCCCATTAGTAGCGAGATCCAATGTACTCCCAAGAAAGTCCTATGCTACTGACCAATGGTTCGCAATAGTTTTTTTAGTAGTTTCCCATTAGTAGCGAGATCCAATGTACTCCCAAGAAAGTCCTATGCTACTGACCAATGGTTCGCAATAGTTTTTTTAGTAGTTTCCCATTAGTAGCGAGGTCCAATGTACTCCTAAGAAAGTCCTATGCTAATGATCAATAGTTCGCAATAGTTTTTTTAGTAGTTTCCCATTAGTAGCGAGGTCCAATGTACTCCTAAGAAAGTCCTATGCTAATGATCAATAGTTCGCAATAGTTTTTTTAGTAGTTTCCCATTAGTAGCGAGATCCAATGTACTCCCAAGAAAGTCCTATGCTACTGACCAATGGTTCGCAATAGTTTTTTTAGTAGTTTCCCATTAGTAGCGAGATCCAATGTACTCCCAAGAAAGTCCTATGCTACTGACCAATGGTTCGCAATAGTTTTTTTAGTAGTTTCCCATTAGTAGCGAGATCCAATGTACTCCCAAGAAAGTCCTATGCTACTGACCAATGGTTCGCAATAGTTTTTTTAGTAGTTTCCCATTAGTAGCGAGGTCCAATGTACTCCTAAGAAAGTCCTATGCTAATGATCAATAGTTCGCAATAGTTTTTTTAGTAGTTTCCCATTAGTAGCGAGGTCCAATGTACTCCTAAGAAAGTCCTATGCTAATGATCAATAGTTCGCAATAGTTTTTTTAGTAGTTTCCCATTAGTAGCGAGATCCAATGTACTCCCAAGAAAGTCCTATGCTACTGACCAATGGTTCGCAATAGTTTTTTTAGTAGTTTCCCATTAGTAGCGAGATCCAATGTACTCCCAAGAAAGTCCTATGCTACTGACCAATGGTTCGCAATAGTTTTTTTAGTAGTTTCCCATTAGTAGCGAGATCCAATGTACTCCCAAGAAAGTCCTATGCTACTGACCAATGGTTCGCAATAGTTTTTTTAGTAGTTTCCCATTAGTAGCGAGGTCCAATGTACTCCTAAGAAAGTCCTATGCTAATGATCAATAGTTCGCCATAGTTTTGTCAGCAGTTTCCCATTAGTTTCTCTGTATTCTCCCAATAGTTTTTCGACACCTTGGTCAGTAGTTTTCAATAGTTTGTTTCCATACGTGCAGTAATTTTGATTATCTCATTTTACCGCTGATAAATCATCTCAATGCGTTTGATTCGGAATACCTCTGGTCTTCAAGCAATGAACTACCACTCGATGAGGTTTCAGACTGTTATTTTCGTTGTCGCTAGCGTGGTCGGTCGCTGACTATTTATGAAAGTAGTAACGACCTATTTCTCGTAAAGTCAATTAATTTTTTCTCCCATTTTTTGCGCCATCGCTGAATATTCGTCGATCAGGTCGTAGAAATGCGAAGAACAGGATCGACGAGAACTTTATATTCCTGCGATGTCGACACGACGATGGGATCAGTAATATCGATGCACATATCGCTGTAGCATTTTAAGCGATGTCCTGTCAACTGGATTTTACCGTTCGATCGATCATACGAAACGTTCGAGGAGTTGATCATTGACATCCGATCGTTTATTCACAGCCGAAGAAATTTGTTCAGCTTCATCGTTCACAAACTTTTTTTCACACACTGATCTATCAAGTTTCGACCAGTACACATTTTTCACGACGATGATCGTAGATCTTCAACGAAACAAATGCGAAACTTACGTTTGGAAAATGAAACTTAAAATAACAGCATTTATTTTAAAGAATATTTCAGTCTCAAGAAAACGTAGGGCTGACGACTTTAATTCTGAGTAAGTTACGAGCAAGTGTAGGGTACGAAAATTGTGTCTCTCTGCTACTGCAAGTAAAACTTATAAATTGCTACAAACTTTTTTTTCTGCTACATTTTCGGCGACTTTTCACTCTTTCGCTTAGGTATGGCTATAATGAGTATACCTACGAGAAAAAAACCGGCAATAACCGTTCAAGACACGCGTGCCCATGTGTTGCCCCTCGATTGCTAGGATACTAAACGACGAAGCCAGCTCAACCGGAAGAACGGGACAGATCATCCTGGATCATTTATCCTTCCACAAACTGTATCACAGTGGCATCTGTCGGGCATAACGAAAAGCGGATGCTCTCCGCCGGTACACCGTTTCCCTTATCCTCGCGTCCGTCCGCGTAGGTGAAGTTATCATTGCGAGCTAAAAGCAAGACTGTCTTCATGCCCGCGCAAGTATCTCGTGAATCTCTCGCGAAGAAGTGCGCCTCGGTTGCTGGAGGGCCAACCGCTGGGCCTAGTTGCCTACCGCTGTGCCCTACCGCTGCGCTTTGCCCGATAAGATCGCGAGGTCACGACCTCCGAGTAAATTGTTACGTCACTGTACGTCGCTATCGCACCTTGAAGATCTGGCCCTCTGCGCTGCTTTCCGCGGATCCTCCAGAATCAGACCTCTTCCTTTTCAAATTGGTCACTATTGGTCGAAGAGGTCTCATGAAAGCCGCGAGACAAGCATCGATCATAAGCTCTAAACAGCGACTCCGAAAACCCCAGAACCCCACCTTTCACTCTCGTCAAACGACTCTTTGCATTGCTGGTCCGCCATCTTGAATCTAATAATTTTGAGTGCAGATTCGTTATCAGGGTCCCAGATACCCCAGAGTCCAAAATGTCTTGTCGATTGCACTTAAGAAAAAATGTGGCCTTGAAATGGCCACACAGCAACACAGCTCTGAGTTGAGAGTAACACAAACCAATGTTAGAGCAGCATTGAAAAAGTGTTACTCTAGTATCAAATAACATTTTTGAGTGTTGAAGAACACACTGATGGACCAACACTGACGATTGTGTTGAATCAACTCACTGAAACGTGGAATGGCTTCCAGCCAATTTTTTTGAAACTCCGTGCAAATGTTGTTCATGGCACCTCGATCACGATTGTTCGCAGTGTCAGAACGGAATAATGGCCAGTTTTCGAGTTACAAGGACTCGAAGTCGGAGCTAGTACTATTAGTACTGCCTGCCTTACCGAAACAACTTACTTGAACTTGAAATCATGAGTCGGATCACATGCGTTGTTCGGGTAGTTGTAGCAGCGTTGTGATAACGTCATGGCACCGTCATGCAAAGTCATTATTGATGAACAACTCCTAGAGTCAACTTGACAACGATGTGAGCATTGCAAGTACTCGCGATTATTCTGTGGGAAACTGGCCCACGAGAAGATAACTTCGAGGTTGCTTCTAAGTCTTGAGATAATCGATCCAGTCACCAGGTGAAGTTGCCAAGCCTAAAGGAAATGTCGACTCAAAGTTTAAGTGTCTTTTGCAGGACTCTTTCTGCAAGTCCATATCCCAAGCTCCAGCACGAGAAACACGTGAGATACCTCGATGCTAGTAACACTTGATCTCGACGTACTTGTGTACTGGCAACATTTGTGTTCATATTTTCCGACTTCGAGCACTTGTATCTCGAGAACTGGCCATTACCCCGTTTTGGAGCGTGAGCATGTCTGATCGAGGCGTCTCAAACAACATTTTCACAAAGTTACAATGGAATTGGCTAAAGCCAAGGGCAGAAGTGCTGGTCCTTTGGGACTGTGGTAGATTTTTCGACTGGTTTCCCAGCAAGATTTTGGGGGACCACAGTCAGATTCGACTCACGTGAGAGTGTGCTCGCGGACGGGAGTCTGGACGTCTTTGAGCGTGGGACTGTCCTGTTTATTTGTAGAAATTGGGACGGTACATGAGCTGCATTCGCAGGGATTTGAGCGGGAAATATCTTCGAGACTGGCACATTCGCGATATACGAGTATCACATATCTGCTGACCTTGAATTTGAAGTAGTAGGGTTGTAGGTATGGTGGATTGAAGTATAGCGTTTTGGAGTGGATTACCGTGGGGCGTAACGGGCGTGGAATCGTTGGGGCTACCAACGCTTCGGAAATCTTCCATTTTCATGGTGGCATCGTGGAGTATTTGGAAATATTCTAAAACCTGTCAATGTGTAAATGAGATGGTAATTCGCTGTTGGCGAATCGCTTGCCGACCGCTGAACGAAGCGGAGCGTCGTATTGGCGGACGACGATCGCCCGCCGCATATAATCCTATTTAGAAACGGTGATTAGTTTCCAGACCTTCGCAGCGACGACGCCGAGCAGCGCGGCGATATTCAAGTCGACATCGTTACATCGGCGCCACGGCTGATCCGATTTTTAAATCGTATTAAAAAAAGCTATAATCACGGTCGTTCGGTGAATGGTAGAAAAATTCGTTTACAGCGGTTCAAGGTTCGTTAGGTGGCCTATCTTTTCATTCCAATCCCTTCGCAGGACTTGGACGGCTGGAGCGGTCGATTATTCCTCGAGATCTACGTCCATTTTCGAATCATCTTCGTTGTGGATCTACGGCAGATTCTTGTTTCCCCAATTTGCTCCCAGATTCATCTACGGTAACGGGTAAACTTGGCACGCGAGGGAGATACGATGAGATCGAAGAACTGAACGGAAGCGTCGTTGGCAACAGTTTTCCACATCTGCCGGGTGGAAGATTAGCGCGTACGGATGCGGAGTGTGGAAATGTCAGGCATGCCTGACAGCGCGTTGCACGATTCGTGCCGCAACGTCTCCTGTCCTTTGATCAGGTACTCGGCCCTCTGCGGCAGCGCGGCCTCGAGGGCCTCGCGCGAGAGATAACAGCCGTACAGCATCGGATGTCCCTGCAATATTCGTAAGCGTTGCACCGTGCTGGAAAAATGTGAGCGGCGTACCAGGAGGCCACGTTTTGTTTTTCGTCGCGAGGAGGATGTACATTCGCGAACATGCGTTCTTCTCGCGGACGCGTCGCGAATACGCGCGATGTTCGATGAACCGTCGCGCACACGCGGACGCGCGATGTGTACGTCGTACATCGTGGAAACGTCATCGATGTCGAAGCGACGCGTCGCGGTAGTATCGGAATATCCTGCGAGTAATACCAGCAGCCGCGGAAAGAACATGTCAGCGACTGCCGCGTGACAAGAGAGTTCGGCGGTTCGCACCGAACCACCGTTCGCCGTGCACCGGTATCTCAACGGCCAGCGGACATCGAACTTCGCACGAAACTTGCCAACGTTATGGTACTTCCGAGGAACGAACGACATCTTCGCGCGCGCTCGCGCCGCGCACGTAACATTTGAAAGTTTGATCCCATTACATCGAACCTTCGATCGCAGAAACGGTAGGTTTCCCATTGCCACGAAACGATACCCTCTCTCCGAAATCACTGCGAATACTTTCGAGGACCAGTTCGGTAACAACAATCGTGGCGCGCGTCGAGCTTGATATCTTCCCGGAATCGAACGAGAACTTGCCAAATCATTTCTTGAACTCCTCGAGTAGAAACGATCATCGACCATTCTTCGTTTCTATGCGAGCAATCGTAAAATCCGTAACTCGGTGGTGCGAAAAAGACTCGTAGCAGCTCGCAAGGCCCTGGTCCCAAACTACACCTGTCTTTGTTCATCTGCTCGGACATGATTCTCTCAAGTCCGTCGCTCGCGTACGGTTTCTAGGATGCTCTCATCGAGCCACCCACCGTATTCCAAAATATTTCCAATTTCCCCTCACCCTCACCTCTAGCAACACGCTGCTGCACCGTACATGTCAACGAGCCACCGCGTAGCCAAGCTTCTCCCTCTGCCGCCAGATGGCAGATGCGCGTGCCGCGTTCTCGCAATCGAACAACTATCATTACTGCCTCCTGAACATCTACCGATGCTATTGCCATCGGGTTGACCCGAAATTTTCTTCAAATTTCAGTTGGAAACCAAATTTGTTGGAAAAAGTTCTTTTTCGGCCTACTCTAATTCTGCTCAAAATTTCGGCGTACGATGCGCAAAACAAGTTCGAAGTGAATACGAACGCGTGTAAGTGCACGCTCATCCGTAGAAGGTCCTACCTTTTTTTCCTCAGTTAATCAATATCATATAAATTGTATCCGTGTCGTCGAGGCGATAGCTGTGGGGGCCAAACTAAAAGACGGCGGGTCTTAAAAGTTGTAATCCGAGGCATTCGTAATGGGCGGATTTTCGGATTTGTGGATCTGGATGCCTAGACCATGAAGACGGTGATTTGGAGGAGGTTTTTGTAAAAAAAAGGCGTGGAAGATGAAAAAGAAAAGAAGAGAGAACTCCTTGTGCCGAGAGAAACCGCGAGAACGAGGATCGGGCACCGAGTGTCGTAAGTCTCTTTAATCGGGCAGAGAATAATTAGGCGTTGGCGATTAAGGTGATTAAGGAGGCGCGAGCGAACTAGGGAGACGATCGTGGTGAAACCAGGTACAATTAGCTAATCACTTTTGTGCCCTAGAACCACCCAGCCGCCATTTCCGTACCGAAGGATCATTATTCGTTCTCTCGAAGACGTATATTACGTCTTCTCGAAGTTTATGTACCAAACGGTAGCGCAGCGGATATAATAATCAAGGATGTCCAGCTTGTAGGTATTTTGGTATGCTCCGAGGGATTTTATAATTATCTTCTTATTTGGCTGTACCGAAGCCTTTGGTATTCGCCATCGAGATGTTTGCCTCGAAACGGTGGAAAGAATCTCTTTTTTATTCACCGTATTAAATTCGAAATCGTAGAGATTCGCTGTGGGCCCCGGTCGCTTCGTCGTCGGCAAACAGTTTCCCCGGCAAACGAACCACGGGTCCCGAACCCACGGAGAGTTCGTACCGCGTCTCCGCAGACTTGGACAACGGCGACAGGGCTCTGTGCTCATCTGCATAAACATCTCCTTGGTAGCCTCGGAGTTTGTTTTTTATCCTTCTTTTATACCTTTCTTTCTCCCCTTCTGTGGACTCCTCTCTTTCAACCTCTCTCGCTCTCGTTGGGCCCCATCTCGAAAAGATATACAAACCTACTCCCGATTCTCTACCCTGCTTATGCCCATCTACATAAACTTCGTCCGAGCATTGCTCAAGAGACTCACATTCTTCACTGGGACGCGCAAAAGGTCGTTAAGCCTCCGCCGCGGGACACAGACGCGACTGATCCTCCTCCTTCTCTCATCCTTATCCTCTTCGTCCTGAATTCTCATGGACCGCCGATCTACTCATTCTCCTTCTTTTTCCTCTCATCCTCGTTCCCCTCGGTTTACAATTCCACGCTCATTCCAACATTCGTACTTCACTCATATTCACCTCATCCTCATTGTTCTCTGCCCATCGCCACAAGAGTCCTCAGCTCCGTAACTATCCTCAACCTCGTAGTCTTCCCAATTTATATCCTCATCGTCATACTCAGATCTGCTCTCCACTTCATCCGTGTCTACATCCGCGTACGAACCTTCCTCCTGACCTTCATCTTCTTCTTTCATGCTCCTATCACCATCATCATCATCATCGTCATCCTCATACTCCCATTCGTTTTCTCTCTTACCTACATTTTCGACCTCGTGTTAGTCTGCACCTTCGCATTCCCTTCTATCGTGCTCTCTGGACTCACTTTGCTCATCTCTCCTCTCGTCATCTTCATACTGCTCCTCGATTTCGTATTTGTCTTCATCGTTCTCATCGTCCTGACTCACGACCTCGTCTCCGTACTCAACTTATTTATCGTACTCCACTTCATTTGCCTACAGATTTATCTCCGCCGTCGAAACTGATCGATGGTTGTCGTCATCCATCCTCCTGGTCTTCGCGGTGAGCCTGGTGCTCGTCCTTAACTTCGACCTGGGCTCAATTATTACACAGATCTGAAAATAATGGGTTTCTGATTGTTGTTGAGCAAGTGGAGTTCATTTCCGAAGCAATTTTCTGCGCAGAATCCGATTTCAATCTCAGAACTATCCTACTACGCTTGGATTTTGAGATATTTAAGGTTATGTACGTGAAAAATGGGGTTTGGTTATTTTTGAGGTTAGTTACAGCCTGCACAACATTTTTTTAATTTCTTCTACACGTTGCATCATCTAGTACAGTTCTATTCCTTTGAAATGAGACCTCGAACGATACTGTACGACGTCTCGTTCGAAAGTTATAGCGATTTTGAGTTGAGGCGATGAGATGAAAAGCATCTTCTCGCCAAAACAAACCCTTTTTTGTCATGCAATTTTTGAACCATGTCGAGCATATATAACTAGGGGTTCTTCGAGGATACTCGCCACGAATCTGAGGCTAGATTCCATAAATTTAAAATGGCGGCTCCAATATGGCGGACGAGATCTGTGACGATCGACCGATTTCTGGCAAATTTGCTGTACGGTGGTATTCGATGTCGCTGACCTTGAATCTGAGACCAGATTCGTAAATAGCATCCTCAAAAACCCCGTAGTTATGTGTTTGACTTGATTCAAAAATTGTATGACAGAAAAGGGTTTGTTTAGCCCAGCAGATGCTTTTCATCTCATCACCTCACCTTAAAATCGCCATAACTTTCTAACGAAACATCGTGCACTATCATTCGAGGGCTCATTTCAAAGACAACGAGCAGTACTACACGATGCAATGTACAGAAAAAATAAGAAAATGTATCTGCAGCCTGTATCTAACCTCAAAAATATACAAAATAGGCATTTTTCGTGTACATAACCTCAAATATCTCAAAAACCAGACCTGATGCGATAATTCTGAGCTCGAATTCGGATTCTGCGCAGAAAATAACTCCGGAAATCACCTCCAGTTGCTCAGCAACAAAACCTTGCAGGTCTTCATTCGTGTTCGGGCAAATCCAGTAGGGAGGACAGACTTTTTTGGGGCAAAATTGAAAGTACTACCGTGGAAGATTGATGAGACGAATCTGCGAGCTTAGTTCAGACGAACAGAACCTTCTCAATCGTTTCTAGCATAGACAATATAGGTTTGTTGAGAACTTGGAACTGCGAGCTACGAAACCCAACGGGTTTCACACAGGACATCGCATCGCTGTAGACTCTCACGGTATGACATGGCATCGCGAGTGCTGGTTTTGTGGAAACGTTAAGTTGAAGAAAAACAAAATTATACTTTAAAATCGTACCGAAGAACTTCCCACATTTACGCCGATATTCTTCGAATCACCATTCTTTCATTACTCCTATTCTTGATATACTCATTCACCACTCTTCCTGTTCCTTTTCCTTTCGGCATGTGAAAATTTTTCGTCGAAACTTTCCATAAAAGTAACGTCTCTTTTCAATGTCAAAGAGATACGCCGTCCGTCTTCCAAACATTCTTTTCGAAAGGATTCTTACGTTTTCATTTGATCCACCTCTAATTTATGAGGACGAGGGCCAACAGGTCGTATACGTGCGTAGCTACTGTATTCCTACTACCGTCGTCCCTTTTGTTGCTTCTGGTGTGGCTGATGTTGATGCACCTCTCTTGCTGCACCCCAACTTCTGTTTCTCCTCGTACAAAGCCAGAAGCTATCTCCTTTCTCTTCTCCTATTCCGGCATTTTCGCAATGCATGCCACGCAGCCAGGGGATCCCATCATTTCTCTGCTCATTTCTCCTAATTCTCCAAGTTTGTCCCATTTCCAAAGCTCCTCTAGTTGTACTCATTCTCAGCTCCACAGATACTGTCGCCTCAGTTCTGGCCTTCTTCACCTGCCCATTAGCCATGCTGAATCTTTGTAGATACTTGGAATCAAATTTTTACAAGCATTTTCATACCAGGTGTGATTCCCACAGACATGAAAATATACGTGAACGGACAAGACTCGTTCTCCGGCTCAATTTCTAAGCTTTTTAAGCGAATTCTACTTCACAATAATCATGAAACATCAAGGTTCCACGCATACCTGCGCGTTTTTAAAATATTTCATT
This sequence comes from Arge pagana, assembly GCA_963969455.1. Taxonomy (NCBI): domain Eukaryota; kingdom Metazoa; phylum Arthropoda; class Insecta; order Hymenoptera; family Argidae; genus Arge; species Arge pagana. The sequence goes on along the minus strand of OZ018308.1, from coordinate 23,896,923 downwards.
TTTGAGGTTAGGAATTTCGCCACACAAGGGGCCAAAATGTGCCCCTTGGTTCGTGCCAGCCCTGATTTGTATAGAATTCCAAACAAAACAGTAATTTCAGGGGTGAAACAATGTGAGCATTCACATTTTATCGTCATTCATCGCTACGACGCTCCAAAAAATTCATACCAAGGGCTGAAACTATAACTGGTGACCAAATTCCTAACCTCAAAAACTTAATAGTTCACAAAATTGCAGTCTCACGCGAAAACACCATGTTTTGTGCGGATCTTAGAGTTATTCTCATTCAAAAAGCTCGAAAACAAGGTCAGGGCTTGATTTTGGCCCATATGGGGCATTCCACGCCGAATTGGACGGTTCAAATAATTTCCTTCGTTTTCCAGATTTCCTTCGTTTTATGATACTTTCAAGTATCCATGCCAAAACTCTGTCTGGTCAAGTTTGACATTATATCTATCACCGGTTCAAAAGAAGCGTTTGTTTCGGTTTTTCGCTCATCCCTTCTCCAAACATGGCCCAAGATCAGATTTTTTCTCGTTGAAGTGTCCGTTTTTTCCCCTGTCTTATAATATTTCTGAGAGAAATGGCGACCACTAACCATCATTAAAACTACTTTTAAAATGGACAAAAAAATGGAAACACAAATTATAGAAGAATGAAGCAAATCCAAAATTCAAATTATTTGGCATGGAATGCCCCATATATTTTAGCCCACTGTGCGCTCTCCGCAGGCTTTTTTTCGCGTTTTTGTATCTTCATCTAGTGAGTTGTTCCGAATTCGGGGTTGCTGTTATGGCTGCTACCGTCTTTCGTGCTATTCAAAGTGTTCACAGTGACCCTAGACTAGTCGTTGGTGTTGCGACGTGGCTGATATGGCGGTAGTATCTCGGATATACCGCGTGCCAGGAGCACAGAATGTGAGTGTTAGAAATGAAGAAGAGGTACCTGCATCGGTGTCGCGGCGTGTAGGTATGTAACGACGCTAGTCACGTGTATGAAAACGCGTTGATAGTAAAGAATCTGGCATCGCGGTAGCACGACACGAGATTACGATTGTTTTACAACGTCCGCGGTAAAACTGTCCGGGGACCTTGTTTAACTTTGGTACCCATTACCCGGCTATCCGAATTTTCTCGTGTCTGTATCGCGCGCTCTTGCACACGCGGACAGTGTGTACACCCACCACGGATACTCCTTAAACGCAGTAACGTAGTTTTCCTCCATTTCGCTCTAGCTCTTTCTCGTTTTCTCAAGCGCGCGAGATAATATGATGGTATAATATCACTGTTGAGAAAATAATGAACTTATTTGTGGTACGTAATACGGTGGCGCAGTGTCTACACAACGAAGGAAGGCCACAGCAAACATTTGCTGCCTGGATGGATCACACCACTTCCTGCTCGCATTCTAACCGTTATTGCACAACGACGACAACTCTAAACTCCGAGTGTACAAAAACTAAAAAACGTTTTTCCCCCCCTAACACAAAATACATACAGCCGAGTTTTTTTAGCGCTACCCGACAATTTTTTTCTAGAGTTAAAGCCTAATTCTGCGTTGCCATAGCAACCGCAGCAGTGGCGCCATCAGTTCTGTGCTTTCCCTCCAATTAGTAATTCCTTATTCAATTACTAATTTGTTAATTGTAATAAAAAAGGCCCGTAGTTTTACGTACACGTGTCACTTGCATCCCTGTCCAGTGGGCGAGGTTCGGTTAGCCATATTGTTACTTTGGTATTTCGCTGAGTTTTTCCAGAATCGGTGTACTGACTAGCTAGGGAAGAAACCTGTGGTATGTTCAAAACAAGAATACCAGTTTGTTTACTAAGGGGGGGGGGGGGGGGGAATTTGTTGGGTGGAAAAGAGCTTTTTTGCACTGCAGATCCGGCTGATTACAATATTCTCGTCATGGCTGGTATTTTACACGAAAAACCATCTGATGTGGGGTTTGTAACGTCATCCACGTTCAAAGAACGACCCTCGTACTTGAAATTTCGACCTACATAGCTATACTGATATTATTGAGAGGTGAAGTTTGTAATAGTCGATAAATGGTACATTGTGTGTTAGGGCGGAAAGTAGGCGATTACGGCGAGGGTGGATATATTTCAGATTGATCTCATATTTTTTTTGTGAAATAATTTCTCACAGGCTGTACAGTGAAGTGTAGTTTACGGAGAAGTACGACAGATCTCGTTTGCTGCTTACGCGTTCATCCCTCGCTCAACTTTTTCGCGTACTTGATTCCAGAGTATAACAGAACTCGAAACGAGCTCACCGTCACTAACTAGGCTGATTCAACGAAACAATTCGGAATTATGATTATAAATTAATTCCACGAAAATAGCACTTTTCCGCCCTAGGGCTCTACTTTCCGCCCTAGAGCGTAATAGAGCCACTTTCCGCCCGCAAAGCGTACTTTCAGAGCAGGTAGAACGAAAACACTGTTACCAAATATAATTGTGCGAAGTATTCCAACTCGGCACTAAACTAAGCACTATTAGTATCAAATAGCCTAGATCCTCACAATTACGAATGTTGCGTAGAAAATCCAATGAAAAAATCTCGAAGTTCGAGGTTTCCGCGAGACGAATAAAAAAGTTGGCTGTTCGACTCCGAGTACGTTCAGAAGTTTTAGTAAATTTAGTACGTAATTTAGTAAGAATAATAACTATAGTGGTAATAGTACCTAATAGTGATAACGACAACAATAGCAACAATTGTAATAATAATAAATGATTAAATTGATGACAAAAAAATGAGTGAGCTCTAGTTTGGCTATCAAAGTAGCAAGAAAACGTTCTGTTTCCCTCTCTCCGAAGAGATGAATCGAGACTTTGTTCACTCCGCGCGACAGGTGCCCCTCGGGATAGCGCGGCATACACCTGTCTAGATCTACAAATACAATGGAACGCTTAGATACACCTCGTCCGTGTGAGAGCTCGGGTATCATTCACGCGGTCGCACACAGAGGCATCCTGGGACAGGTTCACGCGAGGATTCTGAATCTAGTATAAATAAAATAAAAATGCCTCGACACACCCCCGCCTCCTTCGGATACGAAAAGCGTCAAGTGATATATGTGGGACGAGCGTCGCGGCGAGGGATAATTCTGAATTATGTCTATCCTCCTTCTACTACCTCGTCCTCCTCGTCCTCCTCGTCCTCCTTGGCCTCCCTATCCTTCGACTCACCTTTTACGCTGCTCTATCTTTTGTAAACGGTCACACGTGAGGAGGACTGCGCGCGGCCCCCGAACGAATTTACTCTCCCGCGTCCGACCGGAGACGTTATTTCTTCGCTTCTTCTCCTCTTCCTTTTTCCTCGATTTCATTCTCTATTCGTTCACTTCTTGCCGCTTCTTTTGTGATCGGAGCGATATCTACCCACGTCCGAACGGCGACGTCTCGAATAATATCGTTTTACTCCATCGTGCGCTTACCTCGGAATACATCTACACGATTCGTATTACGCGCATACGTCCGAAATTGGTGGATACTCTCTCACGAAAACGACCGACGGACGCGTCGATTTCTGGCCGCGCTCTTTTTTTCCTGCTGTTTTTTTCAGGACCGGACTCCCGCCACGTGACGCAGGGTTTATTGCTCCAGCAATTCGGTAACCAGTCTGGCCAACATGGCGGTTCACCACTAAAACTCCTGAAACCAGTCCTCCCCTAGTGGGCAGAAGCAGATAGTTTCAGCAATTAGCTAACGCTACCTAGCAAATATTTTTTTATTCGCTATTATTTGAATCTTTGTCCATTGTCATTGGGCTGATCGAGTTTAACGGACAAGACAGACATGTTGCATTTGCGAGTGCGAAATTCCTCTTCGTAGGAAAATGCTGCTGAGAGGTGGGTTCTGGGTAAAAAAAAACCTGGGATTGAGTCGAGATTGGATATCGAAAGTCGTCTGTAAATAACGTGCTTCGATGGTCAAGAGCAGCGCAATGCAGACTACTTATTAATTATTCTACGAGTCGAAAGAAATGCCGAGTGAACTGCTGCGGACACGTGTATGTATTAATAATTGGAGCGTCATGGTCCGAAGAGGCCGAGGACTGCCCGTGGCGATAAATGAATAATTTCACTATTTTAACGTGGCCAAAAAAGGTACGAAGACTCGTTAAGGATCTCGTTCGCTTCGTAGAGTTGAGACGCGATCGTGATCCAAATAAACAGACGGACACATGTGGTCCGTGAACGGGGGGCAAAGCAGGAAGATTCCAAACGGAAGAAGCGAGATATGGCAATGGTTAACCGCGATAAGATTTAATCTTCACGAAGATCATTAATCTACTTGATTAACGATCATTTTCATTTAGCAACATTTGCCCGCCATTGACAAACGCGTGCCGAAGATGAGGCAACTACTCTACCTAGTTCCACTTCCCCTTTCGGCCAGCCTCATAGAATAACCACAACAACAATGGTACTAACAACCATAATAATAATAATGACGACGCTGACAATAAATATAGGAATTATAATTATTATAAACCAAGTGAGATGCAAGTTACTTGAGGTGATGAGGGTTAGTTTTATAGGGTTCAAGATACTTTTGGTTCCGTTTTAGGTCTGTAGTAACAAATTGAAGGGTGACTTTTACCTGGGCAGCTAGACAAATCCGTCTTCTCGCAGAGTATGTCTGAGAATTATTTCAAGGTCATTCGAACGCTTCTGCAGAAAAGAGGATTTCGAGGGGGGCGGAGTATGGAGGTAGTGCGCGAAAAAGTAGAAATGAAAATGAAGAGAGGAGAAGAGCAAAATAGGAAGGAAGGACCTGATTTATTCCTAACCTAAAAAAAGCTCTTATCATCAGAGCATTTAGCTTTCTAAAGTAAAAAAAAATCAGAAACATAGCCTTTTTTTTAATAGCCTAAAGTAGACTCGTACCTACGGGGAAAAATCATTTTGGACAGTCAAAAAAATCCGTTTTATTAATTTCATGAATTGCTGAAAAAAATATTTTCAGAATATACCCATCAAAATTTTCAAAACCCTTCTGACTGTATGTGTATAAATGATAACGACTGTCCTGTCGAAAAAAAAATTGCACAAACTTGCAAGGAGGAAACTTGTGAAACTGTAGTCCAGTTTTTCTTGAGGCTACATTCCTCACTCAAAAATTACTTGCTGGAAAGGAACACGTTTACATAAGATAATTTATCCGAATATGAAGGAAAAGTTAGAAGGAATAGATTGTTTAAACGTAATTATTGGTAGAACAATATGCTAAAGACCGATGACTTTGTTCAAAACATGCAGCAACGTTCGAGTTTTGGATTTTTTGCTTCAAAATGTTTGGTTCATATTATGACATTTATGTAGGCAGCTAGACAAATCAATCTTCTCGCCGAGTATGTCTGAGAATTATTTCAAGGTCATTCGAACTTTTTTGCAGAAGAGAGGATTTCGAGGGGGGGGCGGAGTATGGGGGTAGTGCGGGAAGAAGTAGAAATGAAAATGAAGAGAAGAGAAAAATAGGAAGGAAGAAGTGTAAAAAAAGAGAAAATTCACCGCCCGCTGAGAAGTACGAGGAGCATGCGTGCGATCCTGTCCCATGCCGTTTCGTTTCAGTTGCGGAGTTTGGCGGGTGTAGAGAGTGCGGTGCGGCGCGGATACCTCTTCGTCGACGTCTTCGTTGGGTCGCATGGGCCGTTTGTACGTTTTTCCATTCCATCTCCCCGTCGGCGTCGGCCGAAATCCGTGAATTTTTCGGGGACCTCTTTGGAATTCTCCGAAGAGTTGGCCCGCGACAAACCCGTGACCCGAGCCGAAAAGGGGGCCCGGTAGATACCGAGGGAGAGAAAGTCTCCTCCGACCCTCGGAATGCCCCTTCTTTTATCCTTTGCCCCTGCTGGCAACACTTTCCCTTCTGGCTGCGTACTTTTTTCCTTCTTCTCTCTTTCACGGTCAACGTTCCACGGTTTCCCTTTGCAGGGTCTTACCCTCGAATTCAGGGTGACTGCAAACCTATACACGCTCATGCGGATGCAAATTCATTTCGTGGAATTGCACGACACGGTCGTCTACTGAAATTCGAATGAAAAACACAATCGGCTCGACGATCATCGGGAACTGTGACAGTTGACGCCGAGGGGCCTCCTTCGTCCGCGCAGAATTGACTCCCCTCGCGTTTCGACGCTGCCCAACCCTAGAATTGGCATTGATCGTTCGTCGAATAAACGGAGTAGTCGAATGGGCTTGGATGCTCACAAATGGATCAGCAGGATTCTGTGACTCCGAATTCCCAGTCATTTGAGTTCCGCGACTCGCGATTTCTTTATGAAAACTCAATAATTTTCTGTGATAATTTACTCTCATTTTACTCCCATTTTCTCAATAATTTACAGTTCTGTAACTCAACACATCATTCGCGAGGAGTTCGATGGCCCCGTATTCTACGTTCCTGGTATCGGATGAGTCAAAAATTGTTGACACAATGTTCTGGGATGCAGAGTTTTCACTAGGCAGAGTTCGGCGATTTGGCATTATTGTTTCCCTTCACCTGAGACTTTTCATACGAACGGTTCCATGACTTGAAACTTTCTTCCTGTAGAGTTCCATGATTCAACGATTTTTTTGTGGAGTTCCATGAGTCAATGCTTTTCTTACGTAGAGTCCCGTGACTTGGTACTTTTCTTGTGCAAGGTTCTGTGACTCAATACCTTTCTTGTGTAGACTTCTGTGTTCCAATACTTTTCTCACCTAGAGTTCCGTGACTCAGAACTTGTCGTGTGCAAAGTTCTGTGAATCAATACTTTTCTTGTACAGAGTTCCGCATTTGGTATTTTTCTTGTGCACACTTCCGTGACTCAATAGTTTTCCTATCATGAATTTCGTAACTCAGAACTTTTCTTATATAGAGTTCTGTGACTCAATGCTTTTCTAGTGCAAAGTTTTGTGACTCAATACTTTTTTTGTCCAGAGTTCCTTGACTTAGAACTTTTCTGGTGTAGAATTCTGTGACTAGATACTTTTTTTATCCAGAGTTCCGTGACTTAGAACGTTTCTTGTGCAGAGTTCTGTGATTCAATACTTTTCTTATATAGAGTTCCGCGATTTAGTACTTTTCTTGGGCAAAGTTCTGTGACTCAATACTTTTCGTATGTCGAGTTCCATGACTTAGAACTTTTCTTGTGCAGAAATCTTTGACTCAATACTTTTTTTGTCTACAGTTCCGTGACTTAGACAGTTTCTTCTGTAAAGTTCTGTGACTCGATACTTTTCTCGTCAAGAGTTCCGTGACTTGGTACTTGTCTTGTCTAGTTTTCAGTGACTCGATACTTTTCTTGTCAAGAGTTCCGTGACTCAATGCTGTTTTTATGCCTCTTCGTGGCTCACAACTTTTCATATCAAGTTCTACAACTCAACATTCTTCTTACCCGTGTGTCTGTGATTCTCCTCAGCTCCGACTCGCACTTCGCCGCTCAATGTGCTTTTCACGCATTTCCCCAAGGTGATATGCGCTACGTTTTCACTTTTCGTTAAACAATCGAATCCGTGAAATACGAAACAGTCCAAAAAAATGGACCGTATTCTCGACTAATCCGAGACACTGAGTGCCTCGTCTTTGCCTTCGACGTTGTCGAACATGAAAACCGATTTGTTCCCCTGTTTTTGGAAGGGATGAAGGTATGGGAAAGGAGAACCGAACAGACCGTTTGGAAAGGGGCTTTCCCGAAAGTTGCGCATTTTCTTGATGGTGCTCAGTGCCTCTTCTTACATTTGTTTACGACTCCTGGTTCTTGCGAAATGGACGGAGATACGCCCGGGCGGGAAACGATGCGGGGACATCGGTTTGTTGCCCCAACAAAACACTCGAACGACAACTGTTCGTCTATGCCTGTTGAGTTTTATTGCGATCTTGGCACGAGGGGAACAGGGAATGACTCTGTGGAAGCTGAGGACTACCAAAAGGTCAACTTTTTACCGACTTCTTCCTCCCCCTCTTCACCACTGTTTGCACACTAATTTGTCACAGACGTGTCCTCAGCCATAAATTAACCTCGTATGGCCTAGACCGAATTTCGGACATTAACCCTTGCCGTAAACTTCCTAATTCATCTCTCGCATCCGCGCCACCCAGAATACTATACGACAGCCATGTACGATCTTCTCGTAACCCATCATATTTTTGCTACCAGCACGCAGGATCTATCTGAAACTCAATAATATTTTGTAAACCAGATGACTCAACGTCGTTCCTCTCAAATAAATCCTCAAACTCAACATTTCGCATTCGAAACTATCCAATTTTCTAAGCTTACAAATTGCTCGTCACGTTAACTAGTCGTAAGGTGCACTCACCAAATGTCGTCCACTTTGGTCAACAAAATTTTTTTTTTAATTAGGAAACAGAACTATTACATGTAACTTCAGGAACGAGACGGCCAACATCAGGTAGGAGACTCCCCTACTAGTGCAAAACATTCAGAAACTCGGTAACTTTCTTACAAATCCTGTAAAAGTAGCTTTTAAGGAGTTACGCCACGCTGAGAGGCTCAAATGAGACTCAATGTTCACGATTTTTTTGGAGCTGAAATAATGCATGTTTTTTATTTCTGTTTTCACAAACTTTTAAGCACACATTTCAGCTTTCTAAACGTATTTTTTTCACGTAAGAATATCTATAATTGTCGCAGATATACGCCTCCGCGCGCATCAATATTTTGTTGCACCTCTGCTCTGCCAGAATCGTAACCATATGCAGTGGAAAAATCATATCTTCGTCAATATTGTAGGTACAGACATCGTTTTGGGCTCAAAATTTTCCTGAAAGTTCACACTACAGGGAAAAAAATTAAAGCGAAGATCGATTGTTTAGTAACTCCTTAATGTTTGGGTGTTGTTCGTTGGAGCTGCACAAAATTTGAAAAGAATGAAAGCTGAGCGAGGGTTTTCTAACGAGATGGACCGAGTTCTCTTGCTTCCATAAAATCGGCGAGATCGTGCATCCTCGTCGAATCGATCGTCTCTTTGACGTAACTCGTAGAGTCACGAGGATCGAGAAGAAAGGCTGGCTGAGCAGGCCCAGCACCCTTTTACAACAGGATACTTTTCTCGGAGTCGAATAGTATTGTTGGGCCGTGAGAGGCCCAAAGCGTAACGGGACAGCTCAAAGCGCGCGGAGTGACGTGCCGTATAATCGAAGCGTTTCTAATGAGCTCTCTATTAAGGATATTGCCCTGTCGTTGGCTGCCGCATACACGACCAATTCGAAATGCTCTTTTTGTTCCACGAATTCTCGACTGCAGTCTATGTTTACCCACATTTTCCCAGACAATCTCGATTCTCCGATTTTCACGGAAAGCAACATCTGTTGGGTAGAATCCAGTATCTATAATGCAACTTCGCCGGATTTCTACAGCATATTACGTAAAACACAAACTGCCGTTGTTAATCTTTAGTATTTTTGTTGCAACTGTCTCTGGCAGTAGCTGAGGACAATTGTACAGACCTCCTCACCGAATACCATAGTGCTCCTTTTTTGCTCCACTAAACAACAAGAAGATGATTTCCATAGGCCTGATTTATTCCTAACCTAAAAAAGCTCCAATCATCAGAGCATTTAGCTTTCTAAAGTAAAAAAAAATCAGAAACATAGCCTTTTTTTTGATAGCCTAAAATAGACTCGTACCTACAGGGGAAAAACCATTTTGGACACTCAAAAAAATCCGTTTTATTAATTTCATGAATAGCTGAAAAAAATATTTTCAGAATATACCCATCGAAAATTTCAAAACTCTTCTGACTGTATGTGTATAAATGATAACGACTGTCCTGTCGAAAAAAAAATTGCACAAACTTGCAAGGAGGAAACTTGTGAAACTGTAGTCCAGTTTTTCTTGAGGCTACATTCCTCACTCAAAAACTACTTGCTGGAAAGGAACACGTTTACATAAGATAATTTATTCGAAGATGAAGAAAAAGTTAGAAGGAATAGATTGTTTAAACGTAGTTATTAGTAGAACAATATGCTAAAGACCGATGACTTTCTTTGAAACATGCAGCAACGTTCGAATTTTGGATTTTTTGCTACAAAATGTTGGTTCATATTGTAAAAAAACTGTTCAAAAATGTGTGAAAATGTGTTGTACTATTCTCTGTGTGAATCGCGAGTTGCAGGATTCCCGCAGCGACGAGAACGACACGCCAAGGGACAGAGCACCTTAATTATTGTATGAAATAACTTGGAAAACGTACGAATAAATTATTGTGAAATCTGCGAAATGTTCTGATTTTTTGTAGACTGTGAAGAAAGTTCTTGAAAATCGCCAGCTTTCGGTCTCATGAATTGTTTTCCGGCCTAAAATAACTGGAGATAACTGGAGAAGAGTAGTAGTGTTACGTAAAAGTTGAATAGGTAGGTTCTTAGAAACAAGCGTCGTGTACCTAGGTATCGTTGCGTATAGGTAGTTGATGGTAGCGTGAGCGAGGGTGCACAGGATCCTCTACAAACGTTTGTCTCTAAATATTCATGAGGGATTACGGCTGGGAATGGAAAGAGATAAAAGGTATGAAATGAAAAGAGGAGGCAAAGAGAGAAAGCAAATAGACATAGTCTCGATTACTCACGAGAGCGTCTCGCTCCTCGAGTCCGCAACGGCTTCTATCTCGCCCCTCCCCCCGCCGCCCGGTTCGATGCATCGGGCCCCGTGGGCCCGAGGCCCAGGGGTCGGGGCCCGCGGCGGCAGCAGCAGCAGCAGCAGCTTCGTGCATCCTTGCGGCGGGGCCAAACCAACCGACCAGGCTCCGTGTCCCTCGAGCGATAAGGTCCTTCTGGCTCCGTGACCATTAATCAAACCAGATCCATCCGGAGGAGGTGGCGTTACGTCGTGGTTCACTTCACGGTACATACATGCGCGACTCTGCATACACATCGCTCCGAGGAGCGTGCAGCTGCTGTTCACCGCATGATCGCCGAAGGTGTCGATTCGAAAATGTACACTGAAAAAAAGGAAAGCTGCACTACCTATTTTCTGGTAGTCTAGATGCTCGTGCTCCGTAGCCTAGTAGTACTGTGAGTCGAAGCATCTTGGAAAGCCGCGGCAACTATCTCTCACTTCGGTGGCTATCAAGCCTAGTAATGCTACATGTTCAATAGATAGGGATGGCAACTAGGTTAAGTCGCCCTGTTGTAGAATTGCTCGCACTTACCTTCGAATATCTTGACGTACTTTTCAAGGTCACACTAGCTTAATTTCTCTTTCACCCACTCGTCCATGTTCTCAACGCGAATTTAAATTGACAAACGAAGCCAATGGGGAAAACAATGCATGCGTATGATCAGGACTATGTCGAATAGACTCGTTACCATTTTTGTGGTAACGCTTACTCTGCTACATGGTCGGCAATAAATGTATTACACTACTACAGTGTATAGGAATCAAAGCCACGTAGTATGGTACTTAGTCCCATGTTACATAGCTCTCATCACAAAAAATGCGGACGAGAAATCTTGATGCCTACCAGGGCTACGCCATGCAGCCTAGCTTGGAAGCATTATAATTTGGCGGTGGCAGCCATACGGATAGGAATAGCGACGATATGCCGATGGCTGGTCGAAGAATGGTTGCTGCAACTATTTTTTTTTCTCAGTGTACCTTCGTTCCAAGCCTTTAGCATCCTAGTCGTTCTCTGATCAGTTTTGTGTCACGAGAATCCTCATCTTGTACTAGCAACAGGATGTTTGTAAGATTATCGCGAAGTCTGTCTCGTCTTGAGTCTGCAATGGTTGTAGACGAGCCGTGAGAGTAGAAGCTCTCGAAAAAGACACCCTTCTCCTTGTTGGCCTCGTGCAAAAATGCTGCATGCACGAAACCAAGTTGCCCCTCAAGTTCGACGGATGTGAGTAACGCGTGCGACGATAAGAGTCGGAGGAACAAGTCGTGATAGGGAAAAAGTAATGGAGTTTCGGGGATTCCCAAAGGTAGCGAGCCGAGTTGTATTGTCTCTTTGATTTTAACGATTGGACGCGAGGTTACGACTCGGCGTGGTCACGAACCTCGCGTGCGTCACGCCAGAGCTTAGGAACACGTTGGGGTCAAAACGTGTACAAGATCGGGATGATACGAGGCATCGCGCCGTGTTAAAATTTCGATTTCACCTTCGAAAGAAGTTTCCTGTAATAAAACCGCGCGGAATACGATTACGTCGAGTAAAAATATCTCTTACCTCGCCTTACCTTGCAAAAATTAGCACACTCGTTCGAACAATTTCGCGAAATTTAACGATCCGTACTTTCAATAATTGTTGTTGTTGCTATCACTCGCTCAAGATTGCGATTCTGTGTTGAATAGTGTCGATCTCTCGTCTACCTCTGCACAATCACTTCACAGTGTTCCAAAACCTCAGAGTCTACCTAAAGCCTACACGAGCACAAAATCCTTTCACAATAATAATCGTAATAATCGTCGTTCCTCGTCCCAACAATTTGAATCTCTGAACGTTTCTACAGTCGAATAGTCAGACGAGAACAGTTACACTGCAACTGTATTTACTGGAATGTCCAAAAAAATTTCTTCTTCAAATTCAGTGTAGCTAGATTTTGCTTCATTTGTTACAATACACTGCAACTGTATTTACTGGAATGTCCAAAATTTTTTTCCTTCAAATTCAGTGTAGCTAGATTTTGCTTCATTTGTTGCAAACTTATCTTCATTTCCTGCCAAAACAAAATAAACGAGAACCAGTCTTCTCCTAGAGACGAATGGAGCAGAGTAGACGAGGTAGAGATTCGAAGATTCAGCATATATAACCAGCACAAAATAGTGCAGATAAATCACTGCCACCAGCTTGAATGTTTCGGTACGAAATAGTGACGACATGGAGACTTCATCGGCTACTACGTATATTTGCTGATGGGTGCTCTTGGGCTTAGCAAAATATCGGTTGAACAAAGTTTTACAAAAATCCGAAACAGTGCTGTCTAACTGCGATACAACTTAAGGTATCAAACGTGATCTTTTATTCCTCTTAGCCACTGTTTTTTCATTATTAATGATCAAGTGAACAAAAGGAAAGCCCAAAGAAAAACTAGTACTTTGTTGTGAGATTGGATCTCTATGATCGAACATTATTTTTAAGGTTAGGTATGCTTATTTCCTTATTTCTCATCTGGACGATTTTTTATCCTGAAATGTTGGGTCTGTAGGTGATGTATGTACGTGTGAGAATTGTTTTGGCAAATTTTGGGTTGACGGAAAAGAGAACGAGCTAGGGTATTGTCTGCATGAGGTGCGACACGAGTGCCAACGTGGTAAGTGTTCGTACCAACCAATTGCCCAGAGATATTTTTGGTTATGTTGGTGTGGACGTCTTACATTATACTGCTAGACGCCATGTGTTTTGCTCGCCATCCTTTGAAAGCGTGACTCGTTTTTAATTTATGAGCCAAGGAACGGAATTTCTGAAATTGGGGATCAGTGACTTCAATAAAGTAGAGGTGCATATATTCGCGTGACTCAAATTTTAATCTACCACTTCCTGATTCGGGAACGTCAAAGTTCACGATTCTATTGCTGTCCGATCGCCACATACGAGGTGTCCTTGAAATGAGGAGGCATTCTTCTGGCATTGAGACTAGACGTGATTCGTATTTCTCACGACTTTGCCATAGTTTGATTAATTGCTCTGTTCTAGGGTGTGACAAAGCTTCGGAGTGTGGGCTGCCCTCCTATACTCGTACGACAACAGGGGTTGCACTTTTTTTGCAAGGGATGACCCGACCCAGGATCGATTCCCCCTGCGCACCAAACGATCTTTGAATGCGGTAGCCTACTCACGGCTGGGATGTTGAAATAGTAGTGCAACCCGCTCTGAATTGGCAACACTAAAAGTGCACGCGAGGCACGTTTTGTCACAGACAGAACATATCTATATATCGGCGGTGTCACAGCTGAAGGTGTCTACGCATGGTGGCTTCTGGGCCTCCGCCGTTAGACCTCCTGGCATAGAAGCGCCGAAAGGAGGAGAGAAGACGAAGAGAGCGAGAAATTTGTCGGTCATTTTGAGAAATAGTTTCCTTTCAAATGGAAATTAGCTATTCTCGGGATTAACGGAGTATTTGCCAATTACCGGGGCTCGTTCTGTGCGCGTCCCAGATGATCATGGCTGTTGCCCGCGAGGCAAGCTTACGCAACCTACCAAAAGCGGCTAATGATCGCTACTTATAATGCCGATAGATTGCTTCGTTATCTCTCCGCGGTAGCGTTATTTCAAATGAAAAGTCATCACTTATCGCGTGACAGATACACGCGAGAATGTGCTCGATAAGACCTCTCTGTTAGCTATCGATTCCTCCTGTTTCGGCCGGAGACGTTCTGCCCCGTGCGAACTCACTTTTCAAATGGAAACATCAGATATCATCGGATGGTTTAATTACCTAATAGCTCCCGATATTAACTTGCTGCAGCCTTCGCTCGTGACCCTTCCCACAATGAAATCCAAGGATACGACATACTCGTTGAAATGGGGTAGTTGACGCTAAGAAAACATCTGATGTATTTCTCTGATGTATGGACTTTCTATTACTGTTTCTCTATGCTCTCGTTTACTTTTCTCATCCATGGTCAATGCAATGGTTGGTATCACTGATTTTTTACGCATTAATTTAATAATGTGGCGATGAGCAATGGACATGGACTTACAGAAGCCAGTAGCAGTAATTTGCCCAAAATTGTTATGGTCATGCTGGACACGTTTTTCGCAAATGACCTTTATTTTTGTTCACCAGAAACTCGAAACATCGAAGTCTGTGTGTCAGTATCAGCAATAATTTGCGTAAAAGATTTGAATACTACCCGATAGGTTTTTGAGGTTAGGTATCATAAGACAATGCTCTCTATCTTCGTGACAAATGTCTTTGTTTCGCTACGTGTGACTTCATTAGAACGCCATGGCGGTTAGCGGAGGATTTTTGAGGAGGATTTTGAAAAATCAAAAAAAAGCTGCAAACTGAGCAAGTTGAGTATAGCCTGCGGAAGTATCGGTATATCGCGAACTTGGCTCAATTTCTATGCAAATCAACGAGACTCGTAGAGAGTAGGAGAATAATTTTCGAGTCTGTTAGGTAAGATGTAAGCATCGAAGTGAAATTCGAACGACGGCTATGTCACCCGGAAAATGAGCCGCTCAATGACCGTGTTGATACAATTTATAATCCGCGTCGGGGCCCTGCTAATCCTCTTACAAAGTCACATTTTCAAAGGGCTTAAATCGGCTGACTTCGCATCGTCAACCGCGAATCCGTATGCATGTAAGAATACACTTGTATACAGAGTGATTCCGAATTCCGTTACAAACTCGGAGGTGTTGTACGGTTACTGACGCATTTTGAACACAGGAACTTGGGGTCGCTGGGGTCACCTAACGGCGCCAGGCGACGTCATAGATCCTTCCATCTTTCGAAGTTTTCTCGGGTTAAAACGAAGATAAAATTAGTTTTTTCCACTTTAATGCACACGTCCTTGTAGGAAATTCAATTCTCTACAAAAAAGTTTCTGAATCGTTTTCTTGTAATCCTAACGGGTGAGAAGTTATCAGGCTTTGGATACTCGCATCCAAGTGCTTCGTAACTGTCCTCCTTGGAATCTCCTCAGAGGCGAGTATTCGAAGCCCGATAACTCTCCACCCATTAGGATTACGATAAAACTATTTTGGAGCTTTTTTGTAGAGAATTGAATTCTCTACAAGACTGTGTGCACCGAAATTTGAAAAAAAATCTTTCTTCGCTTCAGCCCGAGAAAACTTCGGGAGACGGAAGGATGACGCCGGCGACCCCAAGTCCTGTGTCCAAAATGCTTCAAGAACCACAACGTACAGCCCCTCCGAATTTGTTGCGGAATTCAGAATCACCCTGTATACATCGATGTACGCGGACTCGGTGCCGAAAGGGTTACTCTCTCCCTCCCCGTACCTTGCAGCCAGCCATTCGACTAACCGACTACGAAAGTGCTATCTTAATTCGTTCACAATGGCATTACCGACCATTTACTGTCGTTTGTATATCACTGCTGTGCATATTTCGCGGACAGTTACACTCGGAAAATTTTCTTTATTACTACCCCACCTGATTTATGACGTCCCCCCAACATTTCCGGGTAGAGACGAGCAACGGGAAGAGTCCAAGGTCAAACCTGACAAATCCGGAAATCAAACTTACGATTTTGAATCAATGTTTTCAGAACGTTCGAATGCATTCCGAGCGGAGATCTTCGTATTGATAAGAGCATTCATTACACTTCATCGCGACACGAGCTAATCCAATTCTCATTAAGAGCGTGAGCCAATGACTATAATCTGTTACCTCGAAGAACAATAAACAATGTTGTGGTCCGTCGTTCAATAAATCCAAGTAGTCATCCATTGACACCTTATTCTTCGGTTTTCGTTACCATGACACTGCTCGAATTATTGGAAGCCTACCTGCCAACCTTGGCAGTCTTTTTACTACCGAATTTCTATCCAGTAAGTTTGGCACTTCCCTCACTGTCTCTAGCCGAAGATCCCGATATACTGCCCCATTTTGTCACAGGATGTTTTGTCCAGGGTGAGTGCTTTGGCCTAGAACCTTCGAATTGATTCCAGGTTCCCCACAGTTGCACTGGTCTCAGGATGACTCTGTACCCAGGTAGAAACTCAGCAATGAAACTAGACTAGTTTTGTCAGTCTTAGCCTGAAATTAGCCAACTAGCTCAGCCTGGTCTGTAACGTCCAAAATCTCTCATATCGAGCTACCAGATTTACACATTGATAAACTAGCTAATAACAAGACAGAAAATGAATCTTCTGTAGTGAGAATCTTCAGTCTTTGAAAAGTGTTACAACCTTGATGATGATACATAGTACAAGTGTCTATCAAGGTCACTAATTCCACCTTAAATAGATATCATAAGAGATAGACAACATCGGAACGCATGTGAGAAAATTAAACTTAAGGCTTAACATGGGTCATCGTTGTAGGAGATTACTACGTTCAATCATGTTGGCAATTTATAAAAGTAATTTATTCCTCCTTAAGTACATTTTTGTCTTGTCTGTGATTGTGAGAAAAAAGTCTGCAATTCCAGGCGGCCGGGGGGAGGGGGGGGCAAGGGCCGACTTTGCCCCCCCCCCTGCGGACGCCCTTGATCGTTTGTATACTTTCTTCCACGAGTGAAGCATCACCTTAACTGATGATGCTCAAAGGAAACCTCAAAGCCTTGACGAAAAACATATTCTCTGCGCACCGAAAGGTTGGTAAACGTTTCTAGGTTAGCTGACAGAAACATCCAAGCTTAGCGAAGGGACACAAAGCGGAATGCGCCGTAGCTCGAGCGTCAGGGGTGCCATTTAAAATTTATTCACCCCTGTAGCCAGTTATCACCAAGTTATCTCTGGCTTCTTGCCGCGAGTTATCCTTTAATTTGATCATGCTATAAAAAGTCAAAGTAGATTCGCGCGACGATACCTGAAGGTACGAGCTTTGAAGTTTATAATTGAATTTTTCAACAAGTCAGTAGACTTCTCATGGTTTTCTCATGTCAGCGCAGTGCGAAGGAGAATTCATCCCACGTGTTCCGAGCAGACGAAAGTGGTTCTTGAATTCTACCCTCGAAATTTGCGGAAATAGCCGGTTTTCGCGGACATAACCTCAAATATCTTGACATCTAGATGTGAAAGAATAATTCTGGGCTCAGATTCGGATTCTACGCAGAAAATTACTCCGGGAATGACTGCCAGCTGCTCAACAACTGGCTCAGAACCCCATTTTTTACAGATCTGTGTTATTAGTTAGCTGTAAAGAGGAAACAATCTCACACTTTCCCCAAGATCCATCCAGTTACATGCGATTTTGTCGGGGAAAACGGGAAATTTACATTGATAGGACGCAGTAGCATGTTCGGCATGGTCTGCTGCGCTTGTGCCGAGTTGGTTCGTCGCATCGCCGCTAGGAGCGCGCTGTTGGCTTCTCGCAGGCGAACGTTGCTCGTTCTCGTTTCACACTATAACAGCCAAAGTAAAATTAGCGTACACCGTTCCTACGGCTTATATTAAATAGACATCGAAATGTTGATGAATGAATACGTCAGCGTTATTCATCGAACGAATAGGATACTCGGTCGAATAAAATTATCATCCGACAATATTTATCGGAGTCAAATTTATATCCAAATAAACATTCGAGCACTATTGTCCCAACGAGATGTTTATCGCGGGGTATTACCCAACGCAGTCAGCAAGTCGACGAGAAGTGAAATAAATTTGGAACAAATATCGAAAAAGCAAATTGAATAAGGAATATCTAGGAACGCCTAGAATATTCCTAGAATCCTATATCAATGGAATGTGTGGAAAAATTATGCGGCCGATAAATATTACACGAAAATAATTCGGTAATAGCATTTTCAACCGAGAAATTCAAATTCAACAGTTTCTCGAAAAAACGTGACCTTGAACGAAGAAGAACGCCGCCAGATACTCGGTGCTACAAAGAATTAGTAAAATTTTCGGGAGGGGGTCCATTGAAAACGAGTGAAATTCACACTGCCCGCCCACATTTGACGGAACTTTGCGGCCGGGACGAATTTCGGTCAGGTTATTGCTCGAAACGTGGGTCATCGAGTTGGGAGGCCGCCCAGCTTTACCTGAGTCGAACTGTGAGCCTGATCTCTTGAAAAGGTTTGCTTTTTGAGTGGCACCCGGCAAAGGGTGGTGGCCGGGCGAAAGTATTGTCCGTCACCGCGGGACGCCACCGCGGCGCGTCGGTCGTATCCCTTCTAGTCGCGGCCGCTACCCCGAGAGAGAGCGCGTCGGTTGTTGTTTACCATGTTTTTTCTTCTCGAATGTACGGCACTTGCGGCAATGGCTCAGTCGTCCACATCCTTGATTGCTGGTTGACTGAATTTCGTTCGCAGTATATTTCTAGTCGTCTCCAAGAGATCGCTCGAAAAGCTCTGGTCATTGCGCTGATCCGATGAAGATCGCCATGATTAATGACAGCTTGAGATCTTGGTGAACACCGCGTCATCGGCCCTTCACAACACGTAAACAACTCCATTTCGCGCGCAACTGACGAGGAACGTTCAGGGATGAGCTGATAAATTGATCGGCAGCTAAATCAGCTGTTTGAAAAATTGGCTAAAGTCGAATCGGGTCCCGAGCTTTGAACTCGGGTGCTCGAATTGGGTCCCTGAATCGGCACTTTGGGGCAACACGTCGGGACGTCTTGTTCTTCCGTGCAATTGTATCGCGATGGAATGAATTATGGAAACGATAGTCACTGAAAGAGGGAAAACGCTTATTGTGAACACAAAATGATTAAAGGTGATTAGGTACGTCTTCACGTATTAGTCCCCCCACACACAGACACACTACCGCGCCGGCGCGAGCCACTATTACCACACCCACCCACACGTACATTTTATTGTTTTTATTCTTTTATGCTGCACGATAGAACGTAACCCAAAATGTAGCTATCCATTTTGAGAAAAAAATGTATTTCTAGCGATGAAAATACGATTTCCACAGATGAAAAAAATTTGAGTTGATGAATTGGTACTGCATAAATATTTGTAAGAGTTCATTATGCTGCATTATTCAACTCATCCCCACATCCTCCTAAGACCAAATCATCTTCTGTGCCTACCGTCCACCGCGTTACTAATTCCTCGGTTTTGTTGTGAATCCCCGATTTATTTTCGGCGGGTTTCCCGAGTGGACTGTAAAACGTGTTTCGTTTCGTAAGACGCGCCCCAATGCTCGGTGGAATTTTCAGAGTAAAAACGTGTGTCTCGTGGTCCGAAAAATAAGGTACCCGACACGGAGCTCGTCGCAGCGAACGTGAGTAGTATAAAAAAATCTAGCCAAATAGACATTCTCGTACGATCACCTAAGTCAACACTCCACATGTGAGGATAATAAAATTTGTCGGAGGTGACGTACTAGTAACAACCTACAAAGTGGGGCAACTTCCTCGGTATACCGAGCTATTAATTATGCATAGATCCTTGCTCCTTGGTCCAAAAGTCGAAATGGAGTATCTTTGATATTGTGCGTAGCGTGAGAACCTTCAGATCCAGAGTAGGTACGTTTCGTGCCGCGAACCAGACGTCAATGTCTCATTGTGCGTTAGAATTTTCTTTTCAGACACCTTTCGACGTAGAGACGCCGTCTCCATTACTAACGGAATATCCAAGCATCCTACATGAATTCATTGTAGAATGTTTGTTAACGCTTCGTTGACATTTGTCGAAATGGGGAGAAAATTTTCTTGCAATTGATCTTGCAATGTTGTCGATGAGTTACGACGTGTATGTGGTCAGAAAATGATTCCCACAGTCGAATAGTCGAGAGCAAATGTAGTCTGCTCCTCATTTTCGACATCCTTCTGATGTACGTGATAGTGGAAACTATGGCAATCGAATCATCGAAACGGGACATGTTCTCATGGAATATTGAAGACGTGGAATTGCAAAAAATGAACCCGGATTTATAAGCTTATACGACGTCGGAGAGCGAAGTGGTTTTGCATCGACTGACGATAGTAGCTATCGCGTAGCTTGTAACCGATATACCGCAAGCACGACATGAAATCGTGCAGCTAGCTTCTTTGGAGGAGTAAAAAGGTTGGAAAACATGCAATCAGAATTTTACAAGCACCACTAAATTAAAAATAATTAACTACGTTGGTGTATTAATTGCGGCGGCTGCGATCTCAAAGGGTAATACCTACTTCGAGATCGATGTTTCACGTCAAGCAGTGGGTATCGGAGCTCTGCGTGAAAAAAAGCTGCTTCATTGAAACTAATACGTTGACAGACACGCGCGGTAGATTGAATCGAGTTACAATAATTGGCTCACAGATCATTCGTCGACGTTATTTTGACGACACGTCCAACGATACCGGGACGAGATTTTTTTCCTATCGAAATAGTATCCGACCAGCGAGCGTGTGCAACTACCAACGTTCCGAGGCGTATAACGATCACGGATCTTAACATCTCTATCCTCGGTCATTAAATTATGGAATTTTTCAAGTAAAATTATTCACCTTTTTCTCTACGTATCTATCGTGCGAACGCTGCTAGGAATTCCAATGATTATATCCAACAAGAACCACGATCGAAAAATGTTCGTGCCTTTCAAATGTGATCCGTTCGATCCAAAGTCCATAGTCCAACGTCCAAAGTCCAAACTCCAAGGTCCAAAACCCAAAGTCCAGAGTCCAAAGTCCAGAGTCCAAAGTCCAAGGTCCAAAGTCCAAGGTCCAAAGTCCAAGGCTCAAGGTCCAAGGTCCAAGATCCAAAGTCCAAGGTCCAAAGTCCAAGGTCCAAAGTCCAAAGTTCAAGGTCCAAAGTCCAAGGTCCAAGGTCCAAAGTCCAAAGTTCAAGGTGTAAAGTCCAAGGTCCAAGGTCCAAAGTCCAAGGTCCAAAGTCAAAGGTCCAAAGTTCAAAGTCCAAGGTCCAAAACCCAAAGTCCAAAGTCCAAAGTCTTTCTTTTCGATTTAAACTCTTAGGTCGGCGTGCTTGATTAGCGATTGATTGCGAGGAGGTGGATTTTCGATTAACGAAGATCGGTGCATCGTTTCAAAACTGTAATGTACCTCATCTCCACTTTATTATGATGAAATATATTTCTTTTACCGGCATAAATAACGAACGGAGACGCGAGACCCCCGTCGAGTTTCGCCACCCACTCGCTCCGCCGCTCTTCAGCATTGACCGCAACGATTTCGTTGCATGTATCCTCTTCTCAGGCTCGTCTACATACTTACGGGTCATTCCATGTCAATTTAACGACGTTGCGACGGTGACCCTATTCGATTTCTTTCATTTTTGGATATGTTTTTATGCACGTACAAAGAAGTCTTCCGTTCAATGTTTAGCTTTTTATGTCCACCCATTTCGGAGTTATCGATTTTTGCTTGAAAAATGTATATCTTCGACTACAATCATGTTTTTTTCTTCAAAATTTTCGTTCTTTTATGCACTCCTCAAAAAGAAAAACAAATAATTGGTCAAAATATGTACACGAGATACATATATAGGTGGGGAACAAAAATAAAAACAATCTACACCTCGCGAATTTCGCGATTCGAAATTGACGATCATTTAATGAAGTTTATTCGATACTTTACAATCGCATCGCGTCTGCTGACTCTGAAATATCACGAACTTCCATCGAGTTGCGTAACCTTGTGGGTAGATATCCGAAAATTAATATTTCGCACCTTTCCAAACACTCGCACGATTTATGGCGCAGCAAAAAATCCCGCAAAAAACGATGATATAAATGCCTACATTGCGTTTGAGTTGTATTCTTCAGTGTGGTTGACACGGTTTCCAAGATTACTAGGATGTTGTGAATTCCTATTCCGAATGGAAGTACGACCCGCCTATCGGATAACACAGGCCAACGATGAAAAAAACCTTTCCAGTATTCTTATTCAATTCCCATATTCTTGCGTGCGCCGAGTTCGAGAATAATAATTTAAAAGTCGTATCTCTCGCCAATTTTTCACATTTTTTTATTCAAACTTTTTTTTTGCATTATTTACAACGTGCAAAATCTCATCGAGTGGGCTTGATGATGCGATTCGTGAAAGCCTTGCCTAAAGGTGGGGATTGTTTTTTGTATAAAAACCTTCCTCAGTCATCAGAAGCCGAACTGAAGCGAGGGATTTTCGTTGAGCCCGATACTCGTAAAATGATGTTTGATTCCAACTTTGAAGCAAGTATAAACGATTACAAGGGAGAAGGAGGCTTGGCCATCCGTTTTGGTCGGATTTGTGACCAAGTTCTTGAATCAGGAAGGGAGAAAAACGGCTAATGCAGAAAGTTTCCGTATCATCTGGACATTCAGAATCCGCAAGGATCAAAATCCTAGCAGATCCCTTTTTGCGAATTATCAACATTTACATGTACGAACAAACGTGCTCTCTAGAGCTCGAGCTGCCCATCCATAACTCAAAGTTCCCTACAAAAAGCCGAAATTAGTACGTGATTGAGCTACTATCAGTGCGACTCAGTGCTCTCCTGAGACAACCTTCCGTCGCGCGCGCGTGAACCTACCTACTGCGTAACAGATAATTGGATCGACATTAAACTGATTGCGAGTAACCGCCGCGATCGATTAATACTCTAGGCAGAAAATTTGATTGGAAAAAACGAGCCAGAGGCGTTACTCACGATTGAGAGTACTTATCAACCTCTCTACCTTCCGCAGCTGAGCATTCGACTGGATTTAATTAAATCCGCGGCATTTTATTGGTCCCTAGCAGATCGCAGTAATGCGGGATCATCGCGAGATGTAACGAGAGCTTCTCCAATAAACGTGCTGCTGCTCTCATTTTGCGTAAGAGTTTCCACAAGACTTGTCAAGTTATCAGATACGCCTTCAGCATCGTCGAGACCCATGCAGTTGAGAGTCTCTTCGAATGCGTCTAGACTGGGCTGTGACCTGTGGTCCGATTCGGAAAGGCCAAACGGCTCGAAACGACCGAAGCCGTTTGGTTTTGATCGTGAAAATCTTCAGAAACCACGATTACGAAAATTCCCCGCCGAAAAAGATTCGCACTCAATTCCGATGGCAGCCATCTTGAACGCAGTTTGGTTAAATACTTCCAGTTGTCGAAGCGAGGAGGTCTGATCAATCCAGTCGAGTAAATGCAGCGTCAATATCGCCTGACGCTTCGGCAGTCATGTTCCGACCCAGAAGGCAACCCATCTGTCACTACGACCCTTGCCAACCCACACTGCACTAACAACAAAAACAAGACCGTCGTTTTGCCATACGTAAAAGCTTTCTCCGAGTCTTTAGGTAGTTCTCTCGACAATTCGACAAACTAAACCGTGTGATCACAGCACCCACGGTCACGACACATGCAATGTAGTCTACGAGGTTGAGAGTGCAAAGAGTGCTCTGCTTCGCGTGTAGATGACACAAACCGCGAACTCAAGGTCAGACGTTAACGAACATGTCGATAAGCTGTCAGTAGTTGCTCTGCACCAAATTCAATTCGAACTTAAGGTGATAGTTTTCTAGCCACATCATCTCAATCTACAGAGAAGCATACGAATCTAGTATCTAATAGGTACGCATGCAAGTTTGTGTGCCCGCAGGATTGTTATACAATGACGGTGATCAGGTGACAATGATCGTCACGCATCGCTTTGTCAGAATGAATCTTTGGACGAAACGTGGCCTCGTATCATTCACGGTTGTGATACTTGGCTGTAATCGACAAATGGGATCGGAAGAATGGCTTCGATATCCTTTCGATTCCCACCGTACAATACATAATTCTGAGATGAATATCCGGTAATAACGTACCAACAATAGGTACCATATTCCGGTGCTCGTGTGACGTGCTTTCGTTCACATCGCATCATCGATCGCGTACAGAAATTTATCATACTTTATTTCCGTAATTCTAACAATTAGGGTACCCTGCGGATTTTGTTGGTTTGATCGTAACTCAATGATTTTTGAGTTGCCTTCCTTTCAGAAAGGTATGGCTAGTAATTTAAAGCTCAAGGACACTAGCAGTACAGTAGTTCCGCAGGAGCAACAAAAGGTCTTTTTTTCCAATCAAGTGACTTCATTTGCGCCGAATTACTGCATACACGAGTGGGAAACACTTTTTTTGAGTCACAAATTCAAAAAAAATTGAATTTTCACTAGTTGGAGGCACTTTTACCTGCTAGTGTGTATGTCAAGTGTTTACATTGTAACCTAAAGATTCAAATCACTACAGCTCAAATTTTCAGGGAGTTTCTTTTTGAAAGTTTCAAATTTGGAAATTTTAATATCAAAAAACTGGGAGCAACACTTTGATTTCTTCGGGATTTTCGGTATTCGGCTTCTGGTGCGTTCTGCAGCCTCGTAGGTGCCGATGTGCGTCGCTTCGGATCCTTGGGCTGAAAAATGAAACGTGTTTTAACGGGCGAGAAGGAGGAAGTCCATCAAACAGTTATCTCCGTGAAGTGTATGAACACATGTTCTGGGCATTAAATTGTAGAATAACAGCCTAAGCAAGGTTTGAGTGAAAAATCAACAGCGATGGAGGAAAAAGCGGCGCCCTACGTCTACCGATATGCTCGACACGTTCGACATTTCAATGGACATCAAACAGTGTTTTTTCAATATTTTTTAAATTCATATTCTTTGAAAGAAACGGGAATTCACGATAACGCCCATATGTCGGGTAAACACGGACGCGCGACCTCTTAGCTTTTGTTTGCCGAAGAGTTTTTCACCTTTTTACACGTATGACATTCGATTCGAGGTAACACTTACATTCGTCGACGTTCCCAACTTTCGTATTCACAGATTAACCAGCAGAATTGGGTCCAATTTTTTTTCTCTTTTTTTCCCAATTTGAGCACAACTCGCCCTTTCGCCAAGTTTGTCGTCCGATCCTCGCCTTTTTTTCGCTTGACATTTGTTTCTCTTCGCACGATTTATACTGACTAATTTTAGTGCACGATCACGAAGTGCTGGATTGTGCTGGATTCTCACTATCGATTTTGCACTTCGCATGGTGCATGCTGGATTGTGATCCTCCACTCGTGAGTGGCTAATTGCGATTTGCGAGTTGCACCATCGTTCAGCATCGCGTCTAGCATTTTACGAGTTGACGATTGTGGATTTTGCACCGTGAATCGTGCGTTGAGATTGGCACTTCGGTCACGAATTTTGTTAGCCATCGTTTTTTAGGAAATTTTGTGCACAACGGCTCTTAATATTGCTGATCACGTATTCGCTGTGAAAATTTCAAAATCAGCGACCTCAAAAACCCCCACGTACCAGATTTCAGAAAAAACGGACCGTACATCACAATTTTTGTCAACCACGTTGAATCCGCCATTTTTTATTTGAACAATTTAGAATCATACCTCGGCAACCCCGTGTACAAATTTTCAGATGATACCAGCCACAATTTCGTGCTGGCATGATTTTATTCTGAAAATTCTGCTTTGTTGATACTAATTTCTCATTAGGAATGACTATTTCAAATAGGTATGCGATACTATTATTGTGACGCGTGAATCGTGCACTCGAAAGTGCACAGTGCACAGTGCAAATCGTGCACTGCGATGCGCGAGCGCGGATAATTCACGAGCAGTGTGAAGGGCGCAGTGTAAGTTGCGCATCACAAGTTGTGCACTATGAATTCAGTGTCTCGAATAGTGAATTGTTCGTTGCGAAGTGCATCGTGCACTATAACGGACCCCGCAGAATCCATATGGGAAATGGCTCTCGGCCAAATTTGGTGCGACTTTGGGAAATCATAGATCACAACACGTATAACGAAAGCTCCCATGGGCCCAAAGCCTGAAAGTTCATAGTTACGGAGTGCCAAATCGAATATGCTTGCACTTGTGCTCTATGTGCGTGACTGCAGAAGTGATGTTTTTTGGACTTATATGTTTAATACGCGTATAATTACCCATATATGTATTATATAAGGTTAACGTGTGGTTTACGTATATACACTACAATTCAACGTTATAACATGATAGCACTGTATTACGCATTATTACACTCTGATATTATAACACTATACACACCGCACAGTGTATATGTATATATTTAGACTATCAGTAACCAAGAACACTCCAACTTTCCGTCGCTTACGAATAACGAGCAAATGGGAAATAAATGCAGAGAAAAACAAGAGTTTATAGTATCTCCAATAAAAAAAAAGTCTCCATCGACAGAAATTTTTTATGTCGTGGCAAATTAAATTGATAATGGAAGCAAACGAAATCTAACAATATTATCACGTTTATATCAATATTATCATTTATTTTACCTGTTTGGTTTATCCGAAAGCAATAAGTCAGAAACAAATCTAAATATGTGTCGAACTTCCAGGCACTGCGAATAACAAAGAAGTAATATCGTTTTCCTTTACATGTATACATTGTGATTATCACTTTTTATCGCCGACGGTTAGGTAATACCTGCGTGTCGACCATGATGCCCGAACTTTACGTTGGTAAAACAGGCAGACTTCGGATTAAAAAGAGCGTTGCTCGAAAATTATTCTCGAAACGATTCATATCCATGCAATTTGCGCCGAAGATGTTACCCGATCGCAACACGACAATCGATGCAAATGTATATACACATCCGATAAGCACAATTGATATTAGCATACAATTGCGATCCCTATAGAACTGTCCGCTGAAAATACAATTTGTACGTACTCAAATACGTATGAGAATTATGAATCCTTGTTTTCCCTTCGATCCACGATTGCAATTAAATTTACAATTTTTATTTACACGAAAAAACCGAAATTTTCGTACCGCGTTAAAAAACATTGCTCGGCGCGACTCGACTCTTCTTTCTAGTTCAAGTTGCGACAGAAAATTTGTAAAATTACAAATCTTAGTACATTTTATCACTTCGCACGTTGGAGCAATTTCGCATGGTTCTCTTTTTTTGTGGATTACAGTCAAATTTTTCGTCAATCCCTGATTCGAATGTTTGCTGTATTCCGCTGATTACTTCCCTATCTTCGTACTGTTCTACAATTGGTATCTCCCCAACTACTTTACAATTCGTAAATGTTGCCTCGTATTTTCCCTCACTCGAATGTTTCCACGATATGAACGTGTTTCGGTCTGTTTTTTTTAATACGTGGATAAGAGTCTTTTCACTTTGTCTTTTAATTTCGATTCGCGGCTGTCTCAAATACCTGTTTCTGCCATGCTTTTACGTTGCGTGCTACGTCATGGCCATTACAGTTGAGTTTCTTCAATTTTTTCGTTCTAGTTTACGAGTGTCTGCACTTACTACTAGTTACTGTAACGTATGAACATTTTTTCTCACGACTCGTTCGGTTGCAAGTACCTGGAGACGCCCCGTTACCATCGCGGTACCAATTTCTGGTTTTAGATTGGTTGGCAATAATTTCTTTCGTTGCGATGTGAAAATTTTACATTTTTTAACACGATCTTATTAGCTTGGTTCGTATGTAACAAAATTTTAATACGCCCACTTCATTTGTCTACTCATTTATCTATCTATCTAACTATCTATTCATCAATTTATCTATCTATTTATCTTTCTATTCATCTTTCTTTCTTTCGATTCTATCATCTATATATCTATTTGTCCATCCATGTATCTTTCTATTGAGCCATCTAACCATCTATCTATCTATCTATTCATCCATCCACGTATCTTTCTATTCATCCATCTAACTATCTATCCATCTATCTATTTATCCCTCTATGTTTCTTTTTATTCATCCATCTAACTATCTATGCATCCAAGTATCTATCTATCTATTTATCCATCCATGTATCTTTCTATTCATCTATCTATCTATCTATCTATCTATTTATGCATCCATGCATCTTTCTATTCATCTACCTAACTATTTATCCACCTATCCATCTATCTATCTACCTATCTATCTATCAATCTATCTATCTATCTATCTATCTGTCTATCTATCTACTTATTTATCTATCTATCTTCGAATTGTCCATCTTTCAATATGAGACCGAAGTGATTTACGAGAAAACCAATGTCACTGTAAAAAAACGATATTTATTCGTCGCTACGAAATGATGATTGTTTCAAGACTAAGAAAGCGAAGATAAATAATAGTTACAAAAAAAATAAAGAACACGCCTTTGTAGTTAGCCGATCTAAAAACTAAAAAATACGTAATAGTTTTAAAAAAACTAAAGAAAACACGCTTTTATAATAGATTGAACGAAAAAGTAAGGAAGAAATGTTAATATGAGAATAACGTGATTAACGAGAAAATTAATGTCATTGTGAAAGAAAGCGTGGGCTGCTGTGTACTACATTCTCACACCAAATCTGCATTTCGATATAAAAATAGTAAGATATTATACCAATTTATATCGAGCATCCCACGCTTTTTTACAATGACATTAATTTTCTCGTTAATCACTTTAGTCTTATACGGAAATTCATTTTTCACTTTTCAGTTCAGTCTATCGCAAAAGCTCGTCGCTGTAGTTTCTCAAAACTATTATTCATCCGTCCACGTCGAGCAGAAGCGTGGATGGAAATTCTGGTGGAAGTTTGATATCGTACGACAATAGGAAAATCAAGCACTGTACGCTATATCTGTACGTTATCGCGGATGGTATCTATCTCCACGTGTGCGACTCAGAGATTCCGTAAACCATGTTCGTGGGCGGGACTCGTAAATACCTTAACTGTAAACAAGACGGTCCAGTGTTTGCCATCGTTTGCCACAATCACGCAACAGGCCAATAGATTCATCGCGTAAACGAACCGGCAAGATAAACCTGGTGCAAGGCGCGCGCTCGTTCGAAGATTTCATCCAGAACCCTGCCGAACATCGCCTCGAATTTTTCTCCTCCAGCACTCGACCGATCTCCGACTCCTTCCGCTTCTTTCGCCTCTCCTCTTCGCCCCTCGTTTCCCGCACATTTTTCCCACTCGAAACTGGACGAACGTTCCTCTTTGTAGTAACAGATCGACGCGTAACAATGCTCAAAGGGCAACTCGAAACTTTGTGGGCCCACTTTCGCTGCTTGTACCCGCAGGACCTCTTCGTACTCGGAGCTTTCCTGCTGCGCGCGGCCGCGGACACCCAAGAAGACTCCACGCTCCTAGAAGCCGCGAAATCCTCGCACGATTTCACTTCTCGCACGAGTCGCCCTGTTTCAAGGTCGATCAGCAGCGAGTCACTGTCGCCAATTTGCATCCCCTTTCCCGTGCTTTTCCCAAGTAACGCCGTCCAGTTATGCTATCTGAAATCCAAAGTCCGCTACCTCCGCCGGCTAGTGCACAAAAGTGGGAGTGTAACAAGACATTGAAAACAGTAATAAAAATAACCTCCAACATTTTTTTGATTCATCACTTTGAAACGAAACTTTCGACAAAATCGATCGTCATCACGTATGAT
Organism: Arge pagana; assembly: GCA_963969455.1. Lineage (NCBI taxonomy): Eukaryota > Metazoa > Arthropoda > Insecta > Hymenoptera > Argidae > Arge > Arge pagana. The sequence goes on along the minus strand of OZ018308.1, from coordinate 23,867,008 downwards.
ATTATTACAACAAATTCCCACTCGGTCAAAAGTGTACATCGTTGTGTCCAGTGTACAAATTTTTGCACAGAATATCTTACACTTTAGTGCGTCGCCGAATTTCATCCCCTTTCCTGTGCTCTTCCCAAGTAACGTCGTCTAGTTATGCTATCTCAAATCCAAAGTCCGGTACCTCCGCCGGCTAGTGCTCAAAAGTGGGAGTGTAACAAGACATTGAAAACAGTAATAAAAATATCCTCTAATGTTTTTTTGATTCATCACTTTGAAACGAAACTTTCGACAAAATCGATCGTCATCACGTATGATATTATTACAGCTAATTCCCACTCGGTCAAAAGTGTACATCGTCGTGTCCAGTGTACACATTTTTGCACAGAATACCTTACACTTTAGTGCGTCGCCAAATTTCATCCCCTTTCCCGTGCTCTTCCCAAATAACGTCGTCTAGTTATGCTATCTGAAATCCAAAGTCCGCTACCTCCGCCGGCTAGTGCACAAAAGTGGGAGTGTAACAAGACATTGAAAACAGTAATAAAAAAAACCTCCAACGTTTTATTGATTCATCACTTTGAAACGAAACTTTCGACAAAATCGATCGTCATCACGTATGATATTATTACAGCTAATTCCCACTCGGTCAAAAGTGTACATCGTCGTGTCCAGTGTACACATTTTTGCACAGAATACCTTACACTTTAATGCGTTGATTAGTGTTGTTCTCGCAGTCCGTTTTTCAGTGCACAAAAATGTTATTCGATGCTGAATTAACATTTTTCAAACGTTACTTTGAATTGGTTTGTGTTACCTCCAATGCAGAGCAGTGTTACTCATCACTACACTCGGACTGTGTTGGAACAACGCGAATTTTGACGGAAACCGTTTTACTGTGTACGTTGACCTTGAATATTTGGGCAACTTCCCCTCTACTCTTGAATTTGTGCAACATTTTTCTTTATTCTTGGATGCCAAAGAAAAAGCTGTCGAAGCTGCACAAACGAGATGTTTACTTGCACACTTTGTCTGGCGAACGAGAGTTACTGGTTGAGCAGATATTGTAACATAATTACGAAGTACCCATCAAAATACATTTTGACGGTTCAAGGTCACGAGCTGATTATCGTGAGAAAATATTTTTCGAGTTTGCACTGTTTGTAAAAACTACGCTAACAGCATTTGTAACGTAGTAGGCGAGTTTTTACCATTTTTAATGATGGAAGCGAGTCGTGCTCAACGTTGCCACGTGGAATATTTTTTTTCCACTCGGGTACTTTTTTAAAAAAAAAAGGGTATCGACCTCAAATTCTCCGATGCAGCCAGAAAACAGCTGCAAATTGGGAATATTCGTATCCCAGCTGAGAAATACTTCATTCTTGCGGCATCGAAGAAGCGGAAATCGAACGTTGCAATTTGGAAAGCGAATGCTTGCCATTCTCTCGCGCACTGCGAATAAAAAACGCAATTTTCGTAGGGAAAATGCAGCGATTGCGAGATAAAGAATCGGCTTCTATCCGACGGCCTGAGGGTATATTTAACGTTCGCGGCGACGTATGACAAAAAAACAGCGCCTGCTAGGCTGAAATTTTTTAATTACTGTATAAATCCTTGGAATATCGTCGTCAAAAATTGTTAGGTGCTGCATAAATTTCGGATTATTCGTATCGATACTGGCCACGGGGCATTTGTATTCGGCAATTCTCGCCCAATTAACAGCAAAGTGTATAAATAAACGACGAGGCGTGCACGGATCACTTCGAGGAGTACGTCCAGCCTACCGACACCTCGTTAAGAGGGATAACACGGTGACAGAAATTTCAGTTGTAATCCTGGCAATCCGTTAGTCGGGCGGAAACGAGTATAATTGTAACAATTTCGTCGTAACGTGACTAATCACGAGTTACAGATATACGACGATGCATTACTTCGGTGGTGGAACGAATTTCCGCAACACTCGTTCGCGAATCGACTTACGAATTTCCTCAGAAATTAAATACTTCAAAAGCCATTTTTTTCCCTATTATTATGAAGTTCTGTTGTTGTTGTTACTAAACTTTTTAGATTACGTCTCTCTGCAGGTAAGAGATAATGTAGCGTCCATTTTCTTCCTGGTCAATTAAATTGAATTTAAAAAATTGAGATGCAGGAAATATTTGAGGAATTTATTGTCACTAGCTTTCGAAAATTCAAAATCAAAATGGGCTATTACAATTTTTTTGAGTTGCCCACTCTTTTTTCTCGGGTCTAACTTGCATAGAACCAATTTGTTGGAAAATTATGCTACCAAATTTGTAAGACGACGATTAAAAAAATTGTTCGTTGATATATAAATATATATTTATATATATATATATATATATATATATATATATATATATATATATATATATATATACATTTTTTTTAATCGTTTGGAATTATTTGTAGGTCTGTTTGCCTTCGAATTTAGGCTTTTCTAAAACCCTTGGTATTTAGCTCGGCTCGCAGGCAGCACATTTTCGTGTAGCGTCCGACGGCGTTACACTGGAAACGTCAGATACGTGGGTCACGCGTTTTTGTGCGAACGTTTTTTCAGGCAGAACTGAGAGATCGCCTGGATTTCTGAAGCGTTGATTTGTTTGGGACCCATTAATTCGGTCCAGCCTCGCTTGATCGGCCGATTTCACTGCGATCGGAGGTATGAAAAATTGGAAACGCTCTGCTGGGTGACGCGAATGTACGAGGGATCCGGTTGGATCGGCGCAAGAATCGTTTGCCGACCGATAAGAATTCGTTTTGGTGCTCGATGTCTGATGGACTGTTCGAGCATCACGAATCGGTTTCTGCGAGATCCGTTCGCGTTTCCCTCGCCGCGATGGATCGATCGTTTTTTGATAGCGCTAGCAGCTCCTAGTGGTCCGAATCGACGCTCGTTATCGGTTAGGTGCGCGCAGTTTCTGGATAAAATAGATCCGGCATTGAAACGGCATGTGATTAGTGATCACGGTCGTTGGAACCGTAGATGTCGGTGACGCCTGTGAAAACTGATTCGAGGTGTGTCACGAGTCTCCTTTGGAACTCGCGTGCCGACGCGCTACTCAACAACGCAGTTCCACGATACCGATTTACCGATTTGTCGAGCCTCCGAGTTTTCCTTCCACCGATTAACCGATTTTTCGATATCACAATTTACCGATTTTTCGATATCACAATTTACCGATTTTTCGATATCACAATTTACCGATTTTTCGATGTCACAATTTACCGATTTTTCGATTTACCGATCTACCAATTTGCTGATTTATCGATTCATCCATTTACCGATGTACCGATTTACCGATTTACCGATTTACCGATTTATCAATTTATCAACTTACCGATTTATCTATGTATCGATTTGACGATTTACCAATTTTCTGGTCCATTGATTTATCGATTTATCGATTTACCGATTTTCCGATTTATCTATGTATCGATTTGACGATTTACCAATCTTCCGATTCATTCGTTTATTGATTCATCGATTTATCGATTTACCGATTTACCGATTTTCCGATTCATCTATGTATCGATTTGACGATTTACCAGTTTTCCGATTCATTGATTTATTGATTCATCGATTTACCGATTCACCGATTTACCGATTTACCGATTTTCCGATTTATCTATGTATTGATTTGACGATTTACCAATTTTCCGATTCATTGATTTATCGATACATCAATTTACCGATTTACCGATTTATCGATTTTCCGATTTACCGATTTACCAATTTTCCGATTTACCGATTTACCGTTTTTCCCATTTACCTATGTATTTATTTGCCGATTCACCAATTTTCCGATTCATTGATTCATCAATTCATCAACTTACCGGTTTACCGATTTACCGATTTACCGATTTTCCGATTTACCGATTTACCGATTTTCCGATTTACCGATTTACCGATTTTCCGATTTACCGATTTTCCGATTTACCAATTTTACTATTTATAGAGTCATCGCTTTTCCGACTTACCGATTTTTCGATTTACCGATTTGCCATCCGATTTACTTACCTTGGACGACGATCTTTAACTAGCATTATTTAAAATTCCGACTATCGGTTTCTAAACGATCAATTCGATCTCCGGAAATGAACGCGATATCAAAGCTAGTGCCTACAAAATTTGATGGAAATATAATACGAAGTGTGCTAAAGTTTTTGTCCCGCACTTGAGCATTCGGGAATCAACGGTTCGTAAGCCAGTGACAAGTAGCCACGAACTTTCTCCTAAATACGTGGGAAAATTCGCACGTAATCGCAATAGTGGAGTCATGTGATCCTTAATGGCGAAAAATAGCGATACTCTTCGTACCAGCTTTGGAGTTACCTGCAATTCGTTGAGTACAGGTAGAGCCGTCTTGTTTCGATCTGCTCCTACCTAACCGCAGTGCAACATTCGTCACTATTTCCACACCTTTGACACATTTTTGTCACACTGCGATTGGCTGAGGCTCGATTGAGTTTATCTCGGTCTCGTCGCGATTGGTGATTCGTCCAACTCCACGACGAGTTTCCTGTTCTGGAGAACGGAACAATTTCACGTGACGGTTTTTATTATAGTTGCGTAACGTTTCTGTGCCCGCCACGTCGGAGCTTTTGTTACTCCGAAGCCATACGAATATATACACGCATAATATACACACGTATATGGGGCATTCCTCGAATTGTAAAAAAAATTGCAAATACAATAGTAATTATCACAGGCACACCATCAATTTGGTGTCAAAATTTGCAGGATGAACGGAGGTTCGAAATAAAAATCACCAGAAAGGGTTTTTGGCTGGGTACTTGGAATATCAAAAAATGAAGGGAATCAAAATCTCAAATGATACAAACCGTCCGATTGGCGTGGAATGCCCCATACATACACGTATACACGTATACTTTTTTCTACCTGGAATGATTTACGTCTGATAGCGACACTGTTGACTCAACCTGTTTGTTGCTATTTGGATTCGGATTCTTTGGAACATTTTCGTGAAATGACACAACGCTGTAAGTGATACAGTTTGCAAATATTACTTCACTCCGACCAGAAATCTTCCACCTTCACGAAACGGAAAATCAGAATAAAATCGGCGAATAAAAAAAGGAGAATCGAATATTTCAAAAATTTCTGCACAACTTTTCAGATGAGAATCACTTTATTCGGAATTCCGAGAAAAAAAAACCAGAGCGGAATAAACTTCAATAATTCGTTCGAGATCGGCTTACATATTCGGCGAGAAAAAAATATATTCCCGGAGAAATTAAAATACTGTTTCCCGAAGAGCAAAAAAAAAAGAAGAAGCACGTCACTATGATTGTTTGCAGGATAATAAGAGTTTTCCGGGTTGAGCTGAAGTGGATAAATAATTGTTCTGGAATGAAAAACAGATTCAGAAGATTATTTGGCTGGTCGTAGCCACTTCCCTCTATTCTCCGATTTTTTCTAGAAATAACTCGCCTCGAAATAGGTTGGGCGATGTTCTCCACTTTTTAGTCGACAGTGTGCTGATCAAATTCTATTCGATGTAGCCACTAGTGACAAAATTCCGAATTCCCGTTAGAAACTCAGAGGGGTTGTAGGGGTGGTTATTGAAGCATTTTGAACACAGGAGTTTGGGGTCGCCGGGGTCACCTAACGGCGCCAGGCGTCTTCATAGATCCTTCCATCTTCCGAAGTTTTCTCGGGTTAAAACGAAGATAAAATTAGTTTTTTTCACTTTAATGCACACGTCCTTGTAGGAAATTCAATTCTCTACAAAAAAGTTCCTGAATCATTTTCTCGTAATCCTAACGGGTGAGAAGTTATCAGGCTTTGGATACTCGCATCCAAGTGCTTCGTAACTGTCCTCGTTGGAATCTCCTCAGAGGCGAGTATTCGCAGCCCGATAACTCTCCACCCATTAGGATTACGATAAAACTATTTCGGAGCTTTTTTGTAGAGAATTGAATTCTCTACAAGACTGTGTGCACCGAAATTTGAAAAAAAATCTTTCTTCGCTTCAGCCCGAGAAAACTTCGGGAGACGGAAGGATGACGCCAGCGACCCCAAGTTCCTGTGTCCAAAATGCTGCCCTAACCGTAAACTTCTGTCCTCGCTGGCTGTATTCCTCGACTAATTACACTTCGACTAAATTATGAAAAATGAGATCCTTGTTACGAATGCGAAATAATTCCTCAGCTTGGAGAATGGGTTCGAGGTCGTTGGCGATGCGCGACCGTTCAACCGAGGAATCACGATGAGTAGTGGTAACATTATCGTGAAACAATGTCTCGTAATAGCCTGAAGACTTCCGTTCCTGATTTGTGCCCCAAATGTTCTGACAAGTCGACGGTATCCGATTGATTTGGCTGCAATCTGTCGTCGGCGGCATCCGGTCAAGGTGTTCGAGGAACAAATTAAATTGTAGGACTAATTGGGAGCCGGAGTCAGTGCTAATAGATGGATATAAATCCGGAGACCGACACGCTATTTCGTGATGCCAGTGATTTATCGTCGTTTCGAAAATATTTATTATATTTCCTCCCGGCCAGAGCGGTGCAAATACAAATTGGGCAAAGACTCTCGAGTCTTGTCACCTGCCAGGCAACGACTCGGCCTGCATAAAAACGCCCATCGAGTAAAAATCTATCGTTAAATAAACAACCTGACCAAAATGGTCTCGGTATTTTGGATACAAAACGTGCACTTTAGACGCTGGATTGATACGTCGGTTCCAATCTTTTTTCCATCCGTACAGATGTATTCGTTTCATCTCTCTATCACTGCGCGCCTACAGCCGCAGCACCGACCTTTAATTATCTCGATTATATTAATCACGAGTCTCACATAATTGGCCACATAACTCCAGGCTCGTTATCCTATCTCCTAATTGCCGTGTGTGTTCAGGAAACTGTTGCGTTGCTGAAAACAGAATTTCTTCCATTCGCATTCCAACCATTCGTCCACGTCTCATCAACTATGCCAGATCTCTCGTCGACCCATATTTTCCTGTAGGTATTCTCACTTGTTCCACAACTTGAGTCGAGTCGCGAATCTTCATCTTCCGACTTATTCCCCTTTTTCTCTCCAAATCCGCTCAGCCAAGACTTCACGATACACGATCCATTCACCTGGCGAAAATGACAGTTAATCGATTCCAATTTTTTCTCCTGGCAGTGGCTATTCGATATCTGAGAAGCAGTTCGATTATCATGCCAATAGAATAGCGTCGTTACTAAATTTTCGTTATCTAATTTATCGCTTTGCTATAAATTATTTTTACACGATACACTTTACCTGGCAGTTCTATCGTGAAATTCAATATTCTCTCCACATCATCAATTTCATGGTGCTCGTTATTAGTTTTAAAAACGGCGAGCTGTTACAAACCAAACGTCGTTCTTTCGATACTGTGGAAATACACCAAGTGTCTAAAAAAAAAGTACCTACCAACGTCGAAACGCACAGAAAAAATGTTGCTTTCTGGAAAGTTGATGGTGAAAAAAAATGTTATCTCCATTTTGTTGGGCCAAATTGGATTTCATTTTTTGACTTCTTCGAAGAATGAGTTCCGTGTTCGATTACGGTTACGAAGTGTCATAGCCTTAATTTGCTCGCATCAACGTTAGGGTAAGTCGATTTTGGGGTAGAACCGAGTCGTGGACATTTTGTTTCATTAGCTGCGGTGAGCCCGCCTCAGTAATGATGGGAATCTCTACGTTACGATCGACCGGGTTTCTGTAAGTAGGTACTTAGTAAAGTCAGCAAGTTCCTCAACAGGAATATGGTAGAAGTACTGAGTACAATGGCGTCGTGACACAAGTTGCAGAGTGTCTACAGAGTGTTCCAGCCGAAATCTTAGCTCAGCATGCTGAGTACCTTGCTAAGTATAGTAAGCACTCTGTTCGGCCAAACACGCCCATTAATCGAGGGTGCAGTGCACTGAGAGAAATGGTACCTAGTTAGGTTAACTAGAATAAAGCTATTCGAGAAAAGCACTTGGAGGTACTTTTGCTAGTACTGTGACCAGATTTCTGTGAATGTAGCTACTGTAACCGATTTGAGCTTTCTGGTACCAATGACTGGGTAACATAGTTTATAGTGTCCTTGGCTATGTAATTTCGGTACTATGCCAAGAAAATATGGTTGGAGTCACTTTGAAATTGTAGGTGCTCCTACCTGGAGCTCGACTAGCCCCTTGTCGTGTACACAAGATCGCGTTGTTGGGTAAACAAGATCGAGTCGGGATTTTACCTCGCCTGTCAAATCCGAGAACAAGAAACGTCTCGCTGATTCAAGACACGAAATCACAATCTTTGCTCGCAGTATGGAACTCTAAAAATGTTGAAGCTGCCACAACCATCATTTACAGTTGAAGGGGATCTTTTCATTTGTTTAGTGCAACCTGAGTGATCTGGTAGCAGTAACTAGATGTGGAAGTCACTGCACCGTGTTCGGTTCGAGTTGTTACAAATATGATTGAGAGCTGAAAATCATTCGTGTGTCTAGTCTTCTTGGCTTCTGAAATCTGGTAATTGTAAGCTGGTAAAAAAGTTACAGCAGCGTGGAAACCTAGTTGCCACGATTACTTTTCTACGGTGCTTCAGCTAGACTAGCTTTTACAATTCTGACTAGATGAAAGAGTCAAGGAGGTTTTAACTACGTTCGGACTAGTTGGCCTAGCCTGGAATCTGTCTCAGTGTAGCATTCGATGAGGTTAGGTTTTAGTGCTCCGCACCGGTCGCTACGTGGCGCTGTGGCGACTCGCAATAGCACTGCAGAGGGCTACCTAGTCGAGGGCTCCTCCTGAAGGATTCGCCTTGCGAGTTACGTGGTAGCTACGCGAGTCGTCGGGAAATCGCGATCGTCAGAAGTTTGCGCTCGAATAAATGTATCGGCAAGCAAGAGGAACCCGGTCAAGGGAGGCCCCGTGCAACGTCGAGTATGATGAACAACGGTCGGGTAGGTACAGGTGCTCCTGGCCCGCGCGCCGCTGAACGTGGGTTCAGCGAAACCGGCCTCGACTTGATTCTGCCTACTTTGGACGTCGGGAGGGGGTTCACGGCCACGCCCCATCAAGATGGCCGCGGACCGACGGATTGGCGGAGGCGGCGTTGACGCCCGCGCCTCACTCAACACGTTCGAACACGTTCGAACTCGTCTACTCGCTTGAACCTCTTGCACCGGTACTCCGCCTTGGCCCTGTTCGGAGGTCTGAGAGTAACCGCCCACCCACTTCAGTCTTGCCACTCTCGCGATGTTTAGAAATCGTTGATCTTCCACGCACAGATTATATAATTGCGTAGAAACAATCGTGAACACCGGAGCTACCGATGGTGGCGCGGGCGGCAGGTGGAAATCTGGACGACCGTTGGAGAAAATCTACGCTCTTTCGAATAAAAGTATCGAAGGTGAAATATCTGCGAGGGAAACTTGCTGACTCGAAAAATTTATCGTAGCCTATTCGCAGCCTCAACATACGTATTCGAAAAACGTGTCTGCCTTAATAGCAACGTTAGTATCGCGCGCTCAGGCTTGTTAGAGAAGGTTCAACCAAGTCGCTCCATCTATGATCAAAAGTCACAAGATGTTCTGAAAAATAGGCCAATCATTAGTTATATAAACACTTCTCTTGGTATGGAGTGTATTCTTTGTCAGCCAGTAGAAATATACTTGAATTTACCGCGTAATTCAATAGGTATTTTCTGAATATTGATTTTTTCGTGAGCAGAATCAACCTTTGAATCCATTAGTAATACATTATAAAACACTTTGAATGAAACATTATTCCCAATATGAAGAAAGAAAATAATGTGCCTTGAATGAAATGTTGTGAGTAGTAATATCATGAACCAGGAGAGGAACCACAGGATGAACGGGTACAGAAACTGAGTCTAGACTTGTGTAGTCTAGACTCTACACAAACCCTACTTCTGTCACACCTTACAATATATGTAGACTCGACACAAACTCTAGTTCTGTCACACCTTACAATGTGTAAACTCTACACAGACCCTACTTCTATCCCACCTTACAATATGTAGACTCTACACAAACCCTACTTATATCCCACCTTACAATATGTAGACTAGACACAAACTCTACTTCTGTCACACCTTACAATACGTCGACTCTACACAAACCCTACTTCTGTCACACCTTACAATATGTAGACTCGATACAAACTCTTCTTCTGTCAGACCTTACAATATGTGGACTCTACACAAACCCTACTTCTATCCCACCTTACAATATGTAGACTAGACACAAACTCTACTTCTGTCAGACCTTACGATATGTAGACTCTACACAGACCCTACTTCTGTCTCACCTTATACTATGTAGACTCGACACAAACCCTACTTCTGTCACACCTCACAATATGTGGACTCTACACAGATTCTACTTCTATCCCACCTTACAATATGTACACTACATAAACCCTACTTCTGTCACACCTTATAATAGTTTTTATAAAATACCCATTTGTAATAACGACTGAAAGGGTACAACATATTGTACAAGAAATGAAATACATCCAATCAAATCGAATCTATCGATCAAGTATCGAATCAAAACAGAGACTACCTATCCATTCACTAGATATTAGGTACCCATGGAGAGAAGGAGTTTCATGCCAAAAGAGTTTTCAACGTAGTTTTGGGAAAAATCCGAAACAAGTTTTGAATTCGTAGTTTGGAATGAGAGAGCTCCGGATAAAAAATGCTCCCACTGACTTCGTTGATGTACCTACGTCACATCGAAACAGAGAGAGAGAGAGAGAAAGCGAGATAGAGAGAGAGAGAGAGACAGAGAGAGAGATAGAGAGAGAGGAGAGAGTTTGGGATGAGAAAAGGCTTGAGGGAAGATGAAACCGCGATCGATATCCATCGAATTTTTGTTTCTAGGAAGAGAGGAAACTCAATCCCGAGTTAATTTCGAGTCATTTATAGCTGTAGATTGTACACGATCCGGGCTGCAGCTCCGGGGGGACGTGTGCACGCGGCGGATCGTGGTGTCGCGTTGGTATCTAATCCCAGCGTTGGGAGTTTGTGAGAAGATCGGTGAACATGTTTATCCGCGAACGATCTACGGTGAGATCTTTTTCGACCCGTTCCGAGACCTCGTGTACCTATGGATCTGTGGGTGGTGCGCGCTGACGGATAACCAAGCGTAGATGTAGATAGAGATGAAGACAGAAAGATACCTTGCTCCGGGAAGGTTCCTCTCGATGGACAGAGGGACGAGCCAACCGATTCGACAGATATAAGTACCACGACTTCTACACCGAATTTATGCTAATGCCTTCCCGAACAGCTTTCCTTCTCTCCTTCTTTCTCGTAGCTGCTTCGGACGGCCTGCGGCCGCGGAGGGAAGATGGAACGCGAAATATGCAGGATGAGACGGGATACGAGGATCCGAGGATACCGGCGGCATCGCGTGAAGACTCGCGGAATCACAGGTGGCGCTTCGAGGAACGACCAGTGTTTTTTTTCCTCCTTCCTCTTTTTTCGGTCACCGTCCACATTTCACGAAGCCCATCTCGACGGCGTATCGATGTGTGACGGTGAATAAAATCCGCGGTCAAATTTCGACTCTGGTACCATGGCGGCTCCTAGAGCTCTTAAAGTCCTGCTGACTCTGACTGCTGACTGCTGAGTCGAGTCAATCAGTTTTCTGTGAGTCCAGCGAACTTGGAGAACCCTAGCTTACCCACTAGGCTGTCCAGTTCCTATTGCTGAACGGCTCTGGAGCCTCCTGTGCAACTCGTAGGCCTCGGTGCACGACTTTTAGTAGATCTCGGAGCCACATCTGTCGTAGATGTTCTATGACTAGGGTAGCTACTGAGGAAAAATGTATATGCCCAAATATATTCATGTCGACCTCAATTTCAGCATATCTGCATACACACCTGTGTACATGCTACCCATGTGCCCATCATCAGCATTTGCAAGAGATCCTGCGCGTCTTTGGCATCCATTCTATATTATGCAGTGTAATGTTTAATAAATACTCACAACTCTATATTATGCAGTGTAATGTCTAATGCATCACTCACAACTCCGCTTGTAACATATCTCTATATTGTTCTACCGAGTCCCTAGCGAGGTCCAAAAATGGGCTAAAAAGCAGCTTTTTCGCGGTCTCTTTGTTGCTGTGTAGCCTGTCGCCAGTTTCTTGTACATTTCCGAATCCCAGTGATAAACGGAGTCTATGGCATATTTCCCAATTCCGTAAGTGGAGACTGTTGTAGGTCTTCGAGTACCTGGTGTATGAAGATGCTCTTGTAGGTCTTCCTGTTTTTGCACAGAGGCTCCGATAGATTTCTGAGTCATAGACACGGAGCTCACCGCAGATCAAGAAGCTTACGAAGCTCCATGAATTACCATGTAATGCTGACTAGTAGGTCAGCACTCTTGCGCCGCCTAATACACGACTCCTCAATGGCGCGCACGAATGTGACGTTGCTCAACACCAGGCGTACGCGTCGGTCGCAGTATCGCGGCAATTCGAGGTTGTGACGTTCCTCTCGTCTTATGCTTAGAACCAACTGAAGTCCCCAAAACATACTTGTCCCACTTGAGACATGCACCTGGAATTTTGACGAAGGAATAAAAAATGAAAATTTGATTTTTGGCGGACCTTTTTACAAAAAATTGGAATAGGTGCGATCAAAAGAGAATCCTTGTCCGAGTGCACCCAGATCGGTTCTGTGGTCTTCGACAAAGCTTGACTTTGGGAATACAGTTTTGAAAGCAACGCGTTTTCAGTTTTGAGTGACAGTAAAACTGGGCATTTTTTATTTCTTCGAGTTACATAGAATCGTCACGAAATGCGGGGAAACGTGTTCGCAACGTGCGTTTCCGTCCGAAAATAAAAACCGGAGGCATCCCCCTGGGTTCACGAGCTGTCGACACCCTTAAGGTCTAAAATAGGTACTACTAGACGGGGATCTTCATAGCTGCGAGTAATTTATTACGCATCCGCGATCGACTCCAGTCAGCGCGTCGTCGGAAAAACTCGAAAACGACAGAAATAACTCTCTTTCCAGTCTTTCACTTAGTTTCCGAAGAACCGCGATAATTCCACGGCGTTCGTCGGAAAGACAAGATCGTTTGGAAGTTTTTCCAAATAGAATATCTCGCCGAGTAGTTTGGGGTAAGACCCGCATAGTTGCCCCACTTTTCGAAAAAGCTCTACTATTACAAAAAATAAGTAGTAAATAACGACGTCTCGGCACTGGACGTTGTCATTAATAACAACAAAACGCGCGCGTCTACTGTAACCACTTACATGTCAGTGAGACCTGCGAGAGGGCCACTTTTCAGTGTAGAATACTGCAAACGCCAGCAACAACCCTAATATAGCGCGTTTAAAATCGGGGCATGGGTCCCACCGAGCCCACTTACCGCGCTTTACCCTACTGTAACGTCGAACAATGAATTCCCGGGATCGAATCCCGTCTCGAGGAGGCGTGGATTTTTTTTTTCTATTCAATTTTACGAGACTTATTGTCAGCTAGAATCGGCCCGTTTAACGAGGTCTGATAATTTTTTCGACCGTAATTGAAAAAAGAGCAATGAACGTATTTCCTCGAAAAAATCTCATCAGCGGTATGATAACCGTAAAATATGGAGTCGGAGCAGAAATATTGGGATTCTTTTTTCTATTGCTCTCCGCCTCCTCGTCAATTTCACTCATTACGCCTCTCCGCGGCCGTCGTTGGTTAATTGCCCCGACTATTTCAGGAAAGTTCGAAAACACGTTTCTGAACGAAACGCAGCCGGAAATATACGAGACGAGAAAAAAGGTTAACGATACGAGGTTCAAAAATGCGCATAAAAAATGAACACCCGAACTGTTCGTAATGAAGCTTGAAGGGAATGTCGATGTGGTGAAGCGGAAATTCCACTCGATGCGTTATTTGCATGTATTAGTCTCGGCCTGAGTCGACTCGACAGAATTAGGAAGGGCTATGAGATTTTAATTTTACCGTACTCGGGAGCTCGCTCGAAAAACTTTGATTATTTTTCGACGAGGATTTCGTAGATTTGAAAAAAAAATCTACGCTGTCTTTAAAAAAAACACATTCCTCGCTATTTTCTTCATCAAAAATTCCAAAGAGGCGAAAAAAAACGGGTGTCCATTTTTGTCGACTCCACCGGGAAGAACCGGTCAAATAAAGATGCACAACCGATTTCGAAGAGTTTTTGGGCTTGTTTGCCAGATTAAAAATTTGGGGACACCTTTTTGAAGCCAGCATTATATACGATTCATTGGAAAAAATATTTATATTGTTTCTTTCAACCTTATCGTTGGTTATACATGTATCAGGCGGCTTTTATTTTCACGACTATTTTTCTATTTGCAGTCCCAACTGAAAATCTTGTTGGAAAATTCCACAAAAAAAATTCCCTGATAATTTGAGCTCCTAATATTCACATGAGATACTTGCCTAGAGCGTGGAAAGATTTGTTATGTAAGATACGCGTAAACTTTGATTTTTTTCGTCAAGTGACTGTAACTCAGCGGCATTTTATGCTATTATGTTATACCAAAGCGCAATTTACACAAGATTAGGTGTTCTCACGGGTACAAACGATATACTCGTTGGTACAAACGGGTACAAACGATTTTTCGGTGGTACAAACGACATACTCGTTGGTACATACAGGTACAAACGATTTCTCGGTGGTACAAACGACATACTCATTGGTACATACAGGTACAAACGATTTCTCGGTGGTACAAACGACATACACGTTGGTACATACGAGTACAAACGATTTCTTGTTGGTACAAACGACATACTCGTTGGTACATACAGGTACAAACGATTTCTCGGTGGTACAAACGACATACTCGTTCGTACATAAAGGTACAAATGATTTCTCGGTGGTACAAACGACATACTCGTTGGTACAAACGATTTATGGGTGGTACAAACGACATACTCGTTGGTACATACAAGTACAAACGATTTCTCGGTGGTACAAACGACATACACGTTGGTACATACGAGTACAAACGACATACTCGTTGGTACATACTGGTACAAACGATTTCTCGGTGGTACAAACGACATACTCGTTCGTACATAAAGGTACAAATGATTTCTCGGTGGTACAAACGACATACTCGTTGGTACAAACGATTTATGGGTGGTACAAACGACATACTCGTTGGTACATACAAGTACAAACGATTTCTCGGTGGTACAAACGACATACACGTTGGTACATACGAGTACAAACGACATACTCGTTGGTACATACTGGTACAAACGATTTCTCGGTGGTACAAACGACATACTCGTTCGTACATAAAGCTACAAATGATTTCTCGGTGGTACAAACGACATACTCGTTGGTACAAACGGGTACAAACGATTTATGGGTGGTACAAACGACATACTCGTTGGTACATACAAGTACACACGATTTCTTGGTGGTACAAACGACATACTCGTTGATACATAAAGGTACACACGATTTTTTGGTGGTACAAACGACATACCCGTTGGTACATACAGATACACTTGATTTCTGGGTGGTACAAACGACATACTCGTTGATACATAAAGGTACAAATGATTTCTTGGTGGTACAAACGACATACTTGCTAGTACGTACAGGTACACACGATTTCTCGGTGGTACAAACGACATACTCGTTAATACATAAAGGTACAAACGATTTCTTGGTGGTACAATCGACATACTTGCTGGAACATACAGGTACACACGATTTCT
Source organism: Arge pagana (assembly GCA_963969455.1). NCBI lineage: Eukaryota > Metazoa > Arthropoda > Insecta > Hymenoptera > Argidae > Arge > Arge pagana. The sequence goes on along the minus strand of OZ018308.1, from coordinate 23,851,271 downwards.
CGGTGTACAAACGACATACTCGGTGGTACAAATCGGTACAAACTACCATCTTTGTAATGGCGTTATTATTAATGACCTAGTACAATACATGCTGCGGACCAGTTTTCCAAACCTCTACATTTTTCCCCCTTCGAGGTACAAATGAAATTAACAATGGTGTAATCCGGTACAAACTGAGTACAAACGAATACAAAAAAGAATTCTTCGAAAATTCAAAAATTAAAAAAAAAAATCAATGGAAAAATTTGGGCAAAGACACCGATGGTACACACGGGTACAAACGATTATGTTTGTTATTGCATTAACAAAAATGAAGTAGCACCATATGGATTGCAGAACGTTTTCTCAAACCTTGTCGATTTGTTGGTAAGGCAGGTCTCTGTTTTGATGACATCATCGGACTCCAATTTTTAAATCGGAATTGCAAAAACTCAAAATCAGCTTAAAGCCATGTCTTCTAGCTACTGTAAAACTGAGCAGGCGATGCTTTTTAAAATTGGGAACAAAAACGTTGCAGTCCCACGCGGGGTACCAAAATTCCTTCGAACTGTAGATGAACCGACGACTGTAGGACTGGTACGTAGCCAATTTCCAAATATCATCTCAAATTTTCGTTTTCGATTTTTGAGTCCATTGAAACTCAATTAACTTCAAACAATCAAGTTTAATCTAGTCTTTTTCAATTCCAGGTAACCTACGGTCGGTAATCCGAAAGTTATCGCTGGTTGGTAACTGTATTCGTCGCAGTATAGTCAATCCTAAATAGATGGAGGCTCTGCACCAATCCTCAGCTCGAATGTATCTCTCTCAATTACCGACCGAAATTTTTAGAAAATCTCACGACTGCAACACTGCTGAAATTCTGAGACCTGATACGCTGACGTATCTTTTCAAAATTCAACAAAAAAACACAATGAAGCGAATTTATGAAGACTGATATTAAACAATTTGAAAAATGTCTATTTCCGATTTTTTGCCTTTTTTTCATACGTGACCATAATTGACCACTCAGAATCGTCGGTGAATTTTTGGCAGGCTTGCTTATAGTGATCAAAACCAACGTCGTTGAAAACTTAATAGTTATTTGCAAATGTTCATCATTCGCAATACTCTGCATACTAAGCACTTTCCTGATCTGAATAAAGGCTCATCTGCTGAAGGGACCATTATGATGGAGTCCTCAGGCAACCCAACTCCTTCAAAACACATTTTGCGATTACTTTTACGGTTGTTAATTCGTGAAGATTTCGCAAAAATAGATGCGGATGAAAATTGTTGGTTCTATGACAAAGTAGCCAACGCTCGTCACGTATTTTCCACCTTTCCTTCGATCTTAATGAATACCTCCGACAGACCGTGTCGCTAGGACACACCTGTATCACGTAGCTCGTGTAAACATGCAAAAAAAATTGCGCAAACTTTTTGCGGATTAATGTCAAGTGCCGATTATTTAATCAGCTTCAGTAAACCTGAAACGCAGTGTGTTTATTCTGTCAACTATTCTCAGAATTTCAGCATTCCTCTGTATCCATAGATCTAGACAAGATGAGGTAATAAATTGAGATACTACAGGTCGAACCACCTGAAAGATCGAGCATTCAGGCCCCTGGAGCAATTACCGTTGCTAGTTACGAGTAACTTCTCAGAATATGAACAGCATGATTGTTACATACGTGTGACATTGTTGCTGAAGAGCTCCAGTCTCTTCAATGGTAGCACAGGCCCACAGGCCCAAGTTGTGCCTGCTGAGGACTGAGCTTTATTTTTCTCTGGTACAGATACTGAGTGTCTAGTCTGTACTCGGACGTAGAGGTAACCATTGGTTTTCAAAAGCATTTTACGAATTTGTAAGTATTCAGGAGTGCTTTTCCATTGCTGCCCCCCCCCCCCCCCCCCCCGCAATACCCCTGCCTGCCCACTATCCAATGTTCCTGCAGCTGATGTGACTTTTTTCGTTCCCGTCACTCTTCAGTTAAGACATATGAGAAAATAGTACGTGCACCTCGCCTACATAGGTATTTGCGGCTCGTGCGACCTTGGCACCCTCGGGCGACAACGCGCACTCGTCGGCAAATACCTACGAGACAGAACATCAATTTACTCAGTTGATATCATGGCTGTTTCTTAGTCGTGCCAAAAAAAATTTTTTTTTGATGAATTTTACTATGATTTATTTTATCCAGACGATTGAGCATGCGAGTATGTCTCACTCCAAATAGCAATCGCAGTGGGTAAACGTCGGAGAGTGGGAGGGGTAGTTAATAAACGGCTACGGTTCGCGATACCATAGCATAGCTTCGCTCTACGCGAAGTTCATCCGTTGTACCAGCGGATCGCACCCGTGGGCTTCATTCGCGTCCAAGTCGTACTTCTTTCATCCATCAATTACGATGCGAGCCATGGATATCACTTTGTTAGTAGTCCTAGCGCTGACGATCAAGATCGAAGCCAGTACTGATAGCGTATCGCAACGCCCGGTGGTAACGCTGCCCCAAGGCAGCGTTCGTGGCATATCGTTGACTACGGCAAATCAAAGAACCATACATGGCTTCAAGGGAATACCCTTCGCTAAGCCACCACTTGGAGATCTCAGGTGAGTCGAACGAGAGCAAGCTGAGAGTGATGATACACGTTTAATACTCGGAGAGATCATTATGATGTAGAGAAACTACTGAACTTGGGCCAGTTTTGCACTCATTCCATATCATGACATTGAATAACGAGCATCACGAACTAACAGTATCAATAGGGCTCGTATGTGAGTTCGAACTACCCCATTATTCGGATACCCCTTAGATCTGAAACTTCAAATACAGATAGTCTGGGTATGCGGGTAGTTCAGATATTCAGATAGTTTGGGTACCCGGGTAGTGGGGCTATTCAGCTAGTCGAAGATCCGCTTAGTTTGGACATTCGAATAGCCGGGCCGTCTTAAACCATGTTGGGCCCACTAACATTTGGGGTCCCTATACGAAGAACGAAATGTATGGATGATGGAAGACAATTACTGAAGTATTTTTAAAATACTTGTATTTAATGATTCCAATGATTAGCTTAGGCGTACAAATCTAGTACACGTTGTTACTGTTCCAAGAGGCATAACGAACAAATCATTGTTTCACCGGTTTGCATTGGCTTCTTTCTAGTTCACTCAGCTCGACCCTCGCTATTACTCCTATGACTTGGTGTAGTTAATTGTGGTACACCTTGTAGAAATAAAATCAGGGCGAGCAATGAAGTGAAATGGCCGTGAACAGCACGAGAAGTGTCGTGCGAAATTCACTTGGAGAACACGATACGTTTCTTTGAAAAACAGCTGAATGGAGATGATGTGAACTGTCGTCTCGTTGTTTCAGATTCGAGCCTCCGGAACCAGCAGATTGTTGGTCTGGGGTGCGAGACGCTAGCAAGGACGGTAACCAGTGTGTTCAATTCTCACTTACCAACGAACTCTCGGGAAACGAAGATTGTCTCTTCATCAACGTGTACACCCCAAAGGTGATTATTCCACGACTCGTCATTGGTTCCTCTCGGTGCTAACTCGACTTTACAGCTTCCTAGTGAAAATGCGGGGAAGTTATTGCCAGTGTTAGTATTCTATTACGGAGGAGCTTGGCAATTCGGCTCCAACAATTCTACCCTCTATGGCCCGGAATTCCTGCTGGACAAGGATATCCTCCTCGTCACTCCGAACTATCGCCTCGGTATCTTCGGTTTCCTCAGCACAGGCGACGCAGCGGCGCCTGGAAATGCTGGTCTGAAAGATCAGGTCTTCGCGCTTGAATGGATCCGCGATTACATCCAGTACTTCGGTGGTGATCCGAACAAGATAACTATCGCCGGAGAGAGCGCTGGAGGTGCTACCGTCGAATTTCTGTCGGTGATCCCCAGATCCGCTGGTAAGACACATCGAATAGGTACTTATGTCGCATGCTCGCTGCCACACGTAGTTATTCGAACAAGTCACCCGTCTTTCGGGCTGGTGATTTCTTGGGTTGCTACCATCAGGTCATGCTTATTTCATGCCGCAATCTTTCGCCATAGACGAGTCCTCCTTTATTCGAGTTTAATGCATCTCGACCAAATATTTTAGTCCATGAAAAACGATGCTGCTGAATTCTTATCACTCCAAGCTGAAGGGGCTATTCTAGTCTAGGGGCATGAATTTCGGTCATTTTGACCTAATGGAGTCGAACGAACACTGAATGCAAATTCAGCCACCTCTCAAACTCAAAGTACACCAAGTCTAGTCCGTGTTCCTTGGCTGACTATGTTGGTGGTGCTGTGTAATCAATATAGCACTGATACGTCTTACGACTTACTTGCTTTGCACGAGCCCTCGCTATTACCATATTTTTCTTGACCTTCAAGTATTTCAAATTCAAACTTTTCTTTGGTCATCACTTCTGCAAGACAACAAACTGTTTAAGATAATTGATAGGTGCCTGTGAATAGTATTGAAACATCTCTTTTGGTAAGTTCCGGAAAAGCCATTAAACTCGTTCATGGCCAATGCTATTACAAGGGTATTAAGAGATACACTTGTGTATTCATGGATAACCTTGAGGGTCTGTTATTACGTAACCGAGAATAATGAAGTGTTACAATCAAGTTTGATAAGCATCGAGTTTGATCGAATCTGTAATCCGGTTTTTATTTTTCATTTCGAAATGGCAAGTCGAATCAAAAGAGCTGTGTGTCAGAATTTGTGCGTTTAGTAGTCTTCTATCTGCTCGTATTGTTGTCTTCCTGGTTCCGACTTCAACTTCGAGGTAAGTTTCTCCGCTATATTGGCTCGAGAAAAAAGAGATGGAAGGTGCCTGCGGCGTCTAAACGGTTACGGCATGGGGGCCTTCATCTCTTGCAACCAGAATATGAATAATGATTGCGATGTGTCTTGTCAATATTCAAACAACAACGGGATGTATGTTCACAGCCATTATCAATGGGTACATAGCAGAGAGCGGAAGTATATTGGCCCCCTTCGCCCAACAGCCTAGAATCGCTTACGCGAAACGTGCCTTCCAAATGGGAAAGCTTGTCGGCTGCGAAACCGACAGTTCAGAAGTTCTGGTCGGCTGTTTTCGAAATCGGAGCGTTTCGGAGCTGATGAACAAGGAATTAGGGCTCTTTGTTTGGGGAGTCAGCCCACGCGTCTTATGGGGACCAACGGTTGAACCGAATGTCGAGGGCGCCCTGCTGACCGAAACTGTGGAGGAACTATGCGCTACTGGAAGAATAGCTAACGTGTCTTACATGACTGGTGTCGTGAAGAACGATGGTTTCAGCGCGACAGGAGGTGAGTGACGCGAACGACAGCGACAGATCTTGCGCACGCGTTTACCCTGGCCTAAAAAAAAACTGTAGTTTGTGTCAGTTGCTTTTGGTTCTTCGATTGCTTTGCGTTTTTCTGTGGAAGTCGATCCAAGCAATCGTGATTGTTGAGCTTTCTGTTTGACCGTAGTGTTGTCCAACAACGCGACGGATTTCAGGTACTATCTTGAGCATTTCGACGAACTTACACCGTACGTGCTGTATTACTACAACCAAGACGTTGATCGCGATGCCATCACCGCTGCGGCGAAGAAGTTCTACTTTGCGAATAATTTGAATCGCAGTTTGGATATTGTAAGTTCGGAATAGTCGAGCAGAATGTTGACACCTTGGCATATAATGTTCACCACATATTTCAGCTGTGGCCGAACATGACAGACTTCGCGAGCGACATGCTTTGGAATGTTCCTAGCAAAAGAGTCCTCGATTATAGAAGGAAGTTCGGACAGGGGCCGAATTACTTCTACAGCTTCAACTACAGGGGTGAATACAGCTGGAGCTCCATATTCCCGGTGCCCGGTCAGCAAGGAGACTTCGGCCCTGTACATCTCGATGAACTGCTTTATCTGTTTCCCCAACACCGTTACCTCTACGGAAAACCCGAGAACCTCACGAGCAATGATCGTGTGATGAAAGATATAATGGTCGATCTGTGGTCATCGTTCGTCATCAATGGGTAATTCTGAACGCCTCGTTTACCGTTGCTTGGATGGGTAATCATACAAAACGGAAATCCAAAAGTCAAATTTCCCTCTTTCAGCAAACCAACGTCTGGAAAATCGAAGGATACCGTTGGTTGGAAACAGTATTCGTCGAAATATAACCACCTCCAGATAGGTGACGGCCCGAATACAACTCTTACCCATAAATATGATTTCTACAATCAGCGAATCAAATTTTGGGAAGATTTGATAGCTGCTACGTATCATATTATTAAGGAGTGATCGTATTCAACAGCAATCCCTCCACATTCATGAAGTACCCAACTGCTAGATATCAGTTTATGGTTTCGCTCAATATACTCATAATCAATCCTGATGTGTGTACTCATTTATACTATCCTAACTTGCTTTTCCTCGCCAACATTATACATGCTCTAATCTGTTAGCCTGCCTGCTTGTTGCTACATCTTTGCAACTGAACTACTGAACCAATTTCATTGGTATTTACTCAATAGGTATCTTGTCGTCGTCGTCGTACACTTGACATCGACGACCCTGACGAATAATAGAACTCGGCACGAAAAGTGCAACGTAGAACGAGGAATTCACGAATAAAAGCTAAATAATATTTTGCCCTGGAATATAAGCATCAAAGTCTATTCTGTCACGAATACTTACACGAACATGTTTTGTACTTCGTTGTACCCAATGATTATTTGAGGTTGGCGAAGAGTGGTGGGTGCTGGGGTGTTTTTTTGAATATCGCAACCGAACAAACGTCACCGACTGGACGACCTATTCAAAACGTAGAGTGGATATAATTCAAAGAAATTCAGAAACAAAATCACACCTAACCACACCACACCATACCACACCATACCACACTACACTACACCACACTATACCAGATCACAGTATGATACTGGTCCTGATACTGATGAAATTGTGGTGTCGTGTGATGTGAGAAGGTGTGATGTGGTATGACGTGGTGTGATGTGGTGTGGTACGGTATGGTTTGGTGTGGTGTGGTGTGGTGTAGTGTAGTGTGGTGTAATGTGGTGTGGTGTGGTGTGATGTGATGTGGTGTGGTATGGTGTGGTGTGGTGTGGTGTGGTGTGGTGTGGTGTGGTGTGGTGTGATGTGGTATAGTGTGGTGTGGTGTGGTGTGGTGTGGTGTGGTGTGGTGTGGTGTGGTGTGGTGTGGGGTGGTGTGGTGTGGTGTGGTGTGGTGTGTTGTGGTGTGGTGTGGTGTGGTATGGTGTGGTGGGGTGTGATGGGGTGTGATGTGGTGTAGTGTGGTGTGGTGTGGTGTGGTGTGGTGCGGTGCTGGTCGTTGCTGTCCTACGTAAAACAAGAAGCAACATTACTGTCGTGTGACCTCGATGGTCAAAGAACTCAATCACACTATCACTCATTTGCAGATAACCCCTCATCGCACTGCATCGCCCCTAGCACTTTAATAATCGCCTAACTCAAAACGCAAATGACAATCACCGGAGAGTTCAACTCACATGTTTGATGAAAAAAGCCGAAGGCAAGCTATAGCCGGATGTGGACGAAGGAACACCGAATGAAAGTATTCGTACTATACAGTATACTATTTGTAGATAGGAATCACGATAAATCATGAAATCTTCCTGCAACTGACATTCCGTGGCAGTACGCGAGGAAACATGAGTTGACCAAGTTATTATTATAGCTGTTTTCATTTATTGCAGACGAAATAATATGTTTGTCTTGGTACAGTCGTGCAGAAATGAAAAATAATTTTCATGGTTCGTACCACGATTACACCTAGGCGATCGAGTATGTGAATATGTCTACTCAAAATAGCAATTACAGTGGGGAAACGTCGAGTAGTGGGAGGGGTAGATGATAAACGGTTACGATTCGCGATACCAGCGCGGAAATTCGCCGTACTCGAAGTTCATCCGTTGTACAAGCGTTTCGCACCCGTGGACTCATTCCAACCATGGACATCATCTTCTTAGTATTCCTAGCGCTTATGAACAAGATCGAAGCCAGTTCTGATGGTGGGTCGCACCGCCCAGTGGTAGCACTGCCCCAGGGCAGCGTTCGCGGAATAGCGTTGACCACCGCAAATCAGCGAACCATATACGGTTTCAAAGGAATACCCTTCGCTAGGCCACCGCTTGGAGATCTCAGGTGAGAATGATGATACGGACGCAGCTCGTCTCCTCTCAAGTTAATCTCTTCTGACCCGACCATACCCCAACTCCTCTAAAAACTTCCCAAGCTCCGTCCCAAACACCGATGACCCGACTCCTCTCAGGACTTCAGATCCGTCTCAAACCTCCATGGCACGACGTGGTTAACCATGGATACAGTTCCCAGAGCGCGGTACCCCCGACTTCTTTGGCATTACGTACACTCGCGTATTTTGACGCGAACCTAGTATTGTAATTTGACACGAATTGAATTTTCATGGTGAAAACTGGGAAAACCCCATCCAAATGAGGATTTTGTCGATTATCTCAAGAATCACAGAAAACTTCAAAAAGTACTTCAAGCAAAAGTTGTAGATCTCAGTTAAATACGTCTTTCATATCCCACGCATCTTTCACCAAACGCGGTCATTTTTTGAGAAAATCGCAAAAACTGTAAACAACCAAGAAAGCAACCAATTCAAATCTTTCGTTAGAGTTTATCCTCCACTTTTTCCAGCGCGAGTATATAGCGTGGACACATTCTCAGCCAACATTTTTTCAAAGATGTTATGAGTATACACATTTTTATTTATTCAGACTGCTCAACAATATTTATTGTCCTAATTTTCGATTTTAAAGATTACCAGCTGACCCGCAAATGTTGTTCTACCGTATAAATTATTCTATTTTATTCGAAACACGAAAGACAATTAAGGGACTTTTCGAAAGCGAAAATGCAGAGCGATTTTTTGAGACTTTTTCATGACAAGACTTTTTGATTTATTGACCTAAAAAATTGTACACATATTATGGTAACTTTTAACTGCAGTTTCATACTTTCTATTTGTTTATATAATTATTTTGAGTGTTGCTACAGCTGATCTCCGGAAGCTTCTCTGAAAAACCACGTCTTGGGGTGGAAAAAAACCAAAAACATTTCGTTAATATAATGTGTAATCCTGTGTTCGCTCGTAGGAATGAGCAAGATGATTGTTTTTCACAAAATACACCCTCGCGTGATCGACATACAGCTCGGGCCGGCTTGGGCCCGGTTCGGTGCGTAAAGTCCGACTTTACGCCCTAGGAAGGAAAACTACTATTACGACTTATTCTCATACCTACCAAATATACATGAAAATGTCATAAAAATTGGTCGAGCAGTGCGAAACGAACGTCGTGACCCGAGATTTTTACATAGTGGAAGAATTACTGAATGAGATGAGCACATAGCATGCACAAAAGTAATAGTTACAAAAGTTAGAGTTAAGCCTCACATTAAGTTCTGAATAGGCGCGATTTCTAGTTTTCGTTTGATATCGCTGGTCTAAAGTCGAATTGAAACTTGTTTATGTCCACGACGATATACTTTAACAAGGTGCCATGAGCGAGGAAGAGAGATAAGATTTGTAGAAGTCACATAGGGCATTGAAATGGACTTGACGAGTAGTGAGAATTCTGAATTGTGTATGGAAATAGGCAAAACTTATCTGACGACTACAAATTAGAGGTCGCTGACTGCTCAGGAGGCGACACCAAGGTCAGCCACGTTTCGAAGTCTGTACAAAATTCGCGTGAATAAAACGATACTTTCTTGTGAACGGGCTTGATGGGAAAACAGCTCGTTCTTTGAAAGCAGCTTAACGAAGGACGGATGATGTGAATTGTAGCCTGGTCGTTCCAGATTTAAAGCTCCGGAACCAGCAGATTGCTGGCCTGAGGTGCGAGACGCTGACAAGGACGGTAACCAGTGTCCTCAATTCTCATTTACCAAAGAACTCTCCGGAAACGAAGATTGTCTCTTCATCAACGTGTTCACCCCACAGGTGACTATTCCATGACGCGTCATTGGTTCCTCTCGGTGCTAACTCGACTTTACAGCTTCCTAGTGAGAGATGTGGGACATTATTGCCAGTGTTAGTATTCTATCACGGCGGAGGTTGGTACTTCGGTTCTAACAATTCTACACTCTACGGCCCGGAATATCTGCTGGACGAGGATATACTCCTCGTTGCTTCGAACTATCGTCTCGGTATCTTCGGTTTCCTCAGCACAGGCGACGCAGCGGCGCCTGGAAATGCTGGCCTGAAAGATCAGGTCTTCGCGCTCGAATGGACCCGTGATTACATCCAGTACTTTGGTGGTGATCCGGACAGAATAACTATCGCTGGGCAGAGCGCTGGAGGTACTACTGTCGAATTTCTGTCGGCGATCCCCAGATCCGCTGGTAAGAGTCATCGAGTACTCGTGTCACACGTAGTGACTTGAACACATCACCCGTCTTTCCGGCTAGTGTTTCCTTGGGTTGCTGACAGCAGGTAGTGCAGTGCAGTTATGCAGGGTGTTGAAAAAAGACGTGACAACGTATTTCTGAATAATGTTCCCCCGGAAGTCGAATGGTGATATTGGATTTCGGGGCCCAACTTTATGAGGCCCAACTTTATGAGGCCCAACTTTATGAGGCCCAACTTTGAGATTTCATAGTGGGAACCACCATTTTTAAATTCGGATTCGGAATCAGCGGGAAATTCCACGTTCGAATACGTATCAACTCTCGACGGATGCGTAGGGGGCCTGCTGGGCCCATCGGACCCAAAATTCGATATCACCCAGGGACAAATTATTCCTGAATACATTATCACTTCACTTTTGAGCTACTTTGTATCCGCGCTGCGCGGGTGTATCAATCTTGCTTCAGTTCCAATAAGGGCCCAATGGCACCAGGAGGGGCCCTACATGTCAAACAAGAGTCAATGCCTATTGAGTCGTGAAATTTCTCGCTGATTCTGAATCAGAATAGAAACATGGTGGTTTTCATTTGAAATTTCAAAGTTGGGCCTCATGAGCTCACTCTGGGTCGATCAGACCCACAATACAATATCACGATTCGATACCCAGGGAAAATCATTCTGGAATACATGAGCACACTATTTTTGACTTACTTCGTATCCACGCTACTCAGGGGTACCCATTCGTTCCAGCACCATGTATGTGTGCTTAGTTACTGCACTAAGTTACTACTCCGTTTGTTTTTGGATCTTCGATCATTTTTTGTCATGCAGAATCAGCGTGTGCGCTGTTACAGTTATTGTAATATAAAAATTGTGGAGATTACGATGACATTAAAAATGAATTAGAAACATTAATAACGAATGACAATGAAAATTTGATCAACATCGAGAACAAACACTTAACAACGCAACTGGCAGAAAATTTGATCAAAGATTCATTTAGCACGCAACATACAGCCAAGGCTACATCGCTCCGAACACATGTTCCACTACACATCTTGCATTTTTTTTTAAAGTCACGATGTAAGCTGACTCAGCAGTGACGTTTTGACAACAGTGCAAGAGCAATTGTCGCAGGAACTTATGAGCGAGATTATAAAAAATGATTCGCAATATTCACAGCTATTATCAGTGGGATCATAGCACAGAGCGGAAGTATGTTATCGCCATTCTCCCAACAGCCCGCAATAGATCTCGCAAAACGTGCCTACCGAATGGGAGAAATCGTGGGATGCGAAACCGAAAGTTCCGAAGTTCTAGTCGACTGCTTACGAAATCGGAGCGTCTCAGAACTCATCACGAAGCAGTCAGCCCTCTATGTTTGGGACAACTATCCACGCCTCTTATGGGAGCCGACCGTTGAACCGAAAATCGAAGGCGCCGTGTTGACCGAAACTGCAGAGGAATTGTTTGCTGCTGGAAGAATAGCTAACGTGCCTTATATGACTGGTGTCGTGGTGAACGATGGCTTCGTCGTTTCAGGGGGTGAGTGATCCCATCGGCAACTAAGGATCCTGCGCGACGAGGTGACGGGCTTTTGGGGCCTTAGCTTAGTTTTAAACATGTCAAGCATGTTGAACTGTCCATTTCACTTGTGTGCAGTCACATGAACAATCAAAAGTCGAAGGGGAGCACGTATTCATTACGTGAAGTAGAATGACTCGGCTACCCCTGCACCTGAAACCTTGACGTCTTCTGGCGCAGAAAGGCGTCATCGACAGACACTAATTAGACAGGGCTCCCTATCTCTAAATGCTTCTACCAACACTCTCGACCACCCCTATGTTTTTTGAGGCCGCCATTTTTGGTCACTCTGTACAATAGTCTGACAATCACTCTCAGGGCAATTTGCTCTAGGTGACATCATTCTTCTGGCCATACTATCTCGTTCAATGCTGTAGAGAACTGGGTGCCAACGGCTCCCACGATCTGGAATTTGCGGCGTATCCGTTGAAAATAGTCACATGTAGGAACGCTGCGTATGCCTTCAGCATGAAGTCGACTTCCTTGCAATACCGTCCTGAAGACAATTTTGTTCATGCTTCGCGTTTGAAAGCTGGCCATATAGACAATCCCTTTTACTTGGAGTACTGTTTGACCGAATTTTTCAACTAAGTTCATACCCATTGCTTTTGTCGGATATTCCACAGATGATCCACAGATTTCAGACGAGTATGATTTCAGCAAGCTTTTACTTGTCGAACTTTCTGTTTTGCCTCAGAGTTTTCTGCCAATGAGACCAAGTTCAGGGAATTTCTCGAGAATTTCGACGAACTTGTACCGTACGGGCTATTTTACTACAATCAAGACGTTGATCGCGACGCCATCACCACTGCGGCGAAGGAGTTCTACTTCGGGAACGATTTAAATCGCGACTTGGACAGCGTAAGTTCGAGATCTCTGAGAAGAATGTTCGCGCGTTGAAGTGTAATATTCGACCGACATTTCAGCTGTGGCAGAACATGACAGATTTCGCGAGTGACATGCTTTGGAATGTTCCTAGCAAGAGGATCCTCGATTTTAGGAGTAAATTCGGACAGGGTCCGAATTACTTCTACAGCTTCAACTACAGGGGTGAATACAGCTGGAGCTCCATATTCCCGGTGTACGGTAAGCAGGGAAACTTCAGTGCTGTGCACCTCGATGAACTGCTGTATCTCTTTCCCCAACACCGTTACCTCTACGGAACACCCGAGGACTTCGCAAGCAATGATGCCACAATGAAAGAAATAATGGTCAAACTGTGGACAACGTTCGTCATCAATGGGTAATCCTCGACAACTTGTTTATCCACAACTCATGCGAAACAAAAATCGAGAACTCGAGCTTACGACTTTCAGCCAACCAACGTGCGGAGCACTAAATGGTACCTTGGGTTGGGAACAGTATTCGTCGAACTACAACCACCTCCAGATAGGTGACGGCTCCAATCCAACTCTTTCCCACAAGTATGACTTCTACAACCAGCGAATGGAATTTTGGGAGGATTTGATCGCCGCTACGTACTATCAGGACTGATCGTATTTCCTCGATACATTCGCAATTCATCCGAACCTCCTCATCCTCAGAGTTATACAGAACTATAGAAATTAAGCTATTGGCAAAAGATACGCAGAATCCAGAAATATTTATGACGAGGTGATGAAATATTGAAAATCCGCATGCGTCAGTCCTGCTCGGGTGATTATTCGGCGATTAGTTCGAAAGTCTGTGCAAATGTTTAGCCTCGATTTGAACTGAAACGAGCAAGTGGTCGAACGCACCTGATCAATCCAGTGACTCGAAACAAAAACTGTAATAGAAGACAGCTGCGTTTAACCAAAGCGATTTTCATCAGGTGCTCGTTACACGCAAGCCATGTAATTGTCCTAATATTGAATCCCAGTCAAAACGATCAGATCAAATCGAGGCATTAATGAATTATCATTAAGTGATTGCACGAATAATATTAACTCGCGGGCCCAATGACGAAACAATGACAATCTCTCCCACTCTGCATTCGGAATATGAGAAGATCGTTTGATGAATGACAGCTATATTTGCCTATGGTATTTGGGGACTCATTATTCGCACAAATACGTCAAACGCATTGATTATGGTCTCAGGCCACTGTTTCGTGCTCAGCGCGCCGAATATCATGGGACAAAATTTGATGTGTTCACATTCGAACACACTTTTAATACGAGAATTTGTTTATACCGTGCAGCAAATTGACATAAAGTATAAGAATTTAGGGCTAATCGCGGCACTATTACACAAACTCGTACTGTGGCTCTGAAAATGCCAAGATGATATCTTTTTAAAAAGACTTATAAGAATATTAGAATTTTACATAAAAAGACTTACGGTGTATGCAAGTCTGCATATTCAAATCTGTAATGCACTCGAATAACAAAAATTAGAAAAGAGCTTTGGAAAGAGTTAAATTAAATGTTGTACGTTTCAGTATACGAAACCACTATACGAAAAATTGGGTCACGAGGTGTAGTAACAATGAGTCATGCGGACCTCTGTGTGTATGTGTGTATGTGTGTGTGTACATGACAAAATCTGACCATTTTTTGAAGAAAAAAAAAACAATCGCCCGGGACTCGATCCGGCGATTCCGAAGCTGGTACACTAAGCGCTCGACCGCCGCCAGCTCGTATTGTTAGATGCAACGCGCTGATAGATATTGGCGCGAAGATTATCGATGTGTGCGCGGTCTGGCCTTTCGGCTGAATTCGGAATAGCTCGGGAATGTTCGGCCGTTTCTCGTATAAAGTTGTAGAATTTCTCTTATTTATCGTTATCAGTTTTTCACACTGATAAATTTCTAACAGTAAATATTACTATTTCTAAACGTCCTATACTAATTCTGATTATGCATAAGAAAATACCATGATTTCATATGAATGTAGGAAGGATTATCACAGTGCCTCGATTATCCCTAAATTCCTATATTTTATGTCAATTTTCCATACGTATAAAACAAATATTGATATTGAAAATCTACTGTTTTTTCGACTTGCCTTCGAGAAATAAGCAAAAATATCGATAGGTGAAAAGTATTCAAAACGAATTATAAATATTTAGGGGTTACACCACCCTGAGAGGCTGAAATAAGACTCAATTTTTAGCAGCACGCAAGAGTTCCTCACGATTGTGGTGCCTTTGGCTATTGAGGAACCTTTCACAATTTTTTGCCCCCTTCACCAGAAGTGAGAAAAAACTATTTCCAAATGTATTTTTCGGTGGCGCACGAAAAAAGGAAATAAAGTTTTTTTCATCACACCCTAATGATGCACATCATAGTCATAGAATGGTTACGTAAACAGGTTTTATCATGTGGTTACGTTATTCTGCTTTGTGAAGTAGATACGAGGGTGATTACGCCCAATGACGTCATTGCCGCTGGATAATTGAATTTCTCTCGATGTCGTTTGATCAAAAGCGATCAAATAACACGCCCGAATATGCTTCGTGCAATTAACAGCCCAACAGCATCTGTGCAAATCGGAACACGACCTTGCCATTCGTATAAAAAGTGAAATGTGCGTCTTGCTGCGCATTATTCACCGAAATGGCGAACTCAATCTTGATCGTCTTAGTGGCTGTTGCTTTAGCGCAGCAAGCGTTCGCACGCCCGGAAGAGGAAGAGTCGACGTACATCGAGAACGCGGAAGACACCGACACCGATAGAAGAGTTATTGGCGCCATCGGTGGCAGTGTGGTTAGTGGAATTGGAACGATCGGATCTGCCGCTGCAAGCGGCGTTGGAGTAATAGTGGATGGAGTTGGTTCTGCAGTTGGAGATGCCGCCGGAGTAGTGGATGACGCGATACAAGCTGGAGCGGCGGACATGGAAGCAGCAATGGATAGCGCAGCCCAACAAGTAGCTGAAGCAATTAGCGACGGAATCGACACCGGTATGGAGCACGCTGCTGCCGGCATCGCGACTGGCGCGGCGGCGGCTGCGGATGGAATTCAAACTGGTGCTGATGCGGTTTCATCTGCCTTGGGATCCAGCTAAATACGACCGATGCACAACACGCAGATGGCATCTGGACTACCGGAGTACTTACTTTTTCCAGAATGAGCATATTTGGTGTATTGTTCGTAAACAATGAGTAATCCTCATCATTCAGTACCTCGTTTCATTTCCAACGCACAACATCATTCCTGGCTGCATGGTGTGAAAATGTTGTATATCTTCTGATGGGTCGTATCTTCTCTAGACGGGCTACACTGCTCTTGAGGCGCATACCGACTTGAGCATGTTTGCGCGAATGGTTTGGACACCCAAACGGTCGTGACTCCAAATTTGCGATAGTTTCCATTCGT
The DNA here is from genome assembly GCA_963969455.1 of Arge pagana. Lineage (NCBI taxonomy): Eukaryota > Metazoa > Arthropoda > Insecta > Hymenoptera > Argidae > Arge > Arge pagana. Next base: position 23,834,996 of record OZ018308.1, on the reverse strand, counting down.
AATACCTTTCCAAAAGTCTGAGAGGTAGACTTTTTGTTCATAAGTAGAATTATGTTGCGTTATATGGACGTAGGTTATTCTTGGGGCTGCTTAGGATTCCACCCAGCACTCTCATTAGCACTGTGAGTGCCACGCCAAATTCGTATGTCGCAGTATTTGGTTTTCTGTAATTGTGAGAAGTTCAGTTGACCACCGTGGCTCCAGAGAAGAAACCGCGCCCGGTCATGTATGACCAACATGGCAGTCAATATGTTCAAGGCTTAGATCAGCTTAGCCTTTAGAGGACAGGGATTTGGGATCTTTGAGTTCTCTTGCTTTTCTATAGGATTTTGGCACATGTGATATCTCATATCTCAAAACTAACATAGGTAACGTGTCTGTCATGGGCCTGGCTCGTACAGGGGCCATCTCATCCGGAAGGGTAGAGCTAATGTTAATTCACACGCAATGTGGTATATAAGGGCTTTTGAAGTCGCTGATTACAAATATGAAACAGTTAAGGTTTGTGACAAGAAGAAACAGTTATTCAAGTACTCAAAACACCTGAAATTTCTTTAGGTCTTTTTGAGAACTCGATGGAAATAGGTGGCTGAGTTTGCAGAGACTGCTGTACATGTCGAATTGTCACATGTATGCAAAAACAGCGCTATCGCTGTATAGCCCAAACGCTGTCACGCGCATAGCTAACAACAATTTACTTGCCGCGTTGACGTTTCCTAATCTTTTTACCGGTGACATAATGGATCTAGATACTATACAGGGTGTCCTATTTTGATGTAGCACCCCCGCTAATTTTTTCAGGTGACATTGTCGTGAAAAATGTTTGGAACAAGACTTTCAAGATTTTAAAGGGGCCAGAAGATAGAGACCATGACTTTGACCTTGAGCCCCAATTTCGAAGTCACATCAAGGTCAACTTCAATTTTTCAACGTTGACGTCGTTTTTCTGGGGAATTGAGAATGCAGTATTTGCTCAATAAATCGAAAGCACATTTCATTCTGAAATGATTAATCGATTTGCGAACAATTTCGGTTTTTGCCTTTAGAGCGCCATCTAGCAGTAATAGAGAAATTTTTCAAGAAAAACTCGCGTGTCCCTGCCTGGATATTGATATAGAGTCGTTTCCGTTTGGAAAATCAGCGTTGAGATTGATTTGACCTTGAAAATAGGGCTCAAGGTCAAGGTCGAAGTCTCCATCTTCTGGTCTCGTTGAAAGCTTGCAAATTTTGTTTGAAACATTTTTCACGAAAATGACACTTCTGAAAAATATACGAAACGGAACGTTGAAATGGGACACATTGTATAACGAGCAGAAACTACAGGCTGCGCGTAGCATTTTCGTTTAAAATAATTCTACTGAAAAATGTTTCAAATGCTCTGACACGTGTGCCACAACGGCAGTCTTGCAATAATAGTCGCGCTGATAATAGAAGAGCCTCTGCGACAACCGTATCACGAGCATCTGAAGCATCAAAGCCTGTCCATCGATTCATCTCACCAAAATCAAAAGGTACATTTTAGTTTGAAATTGTGAAATATATAACCGAGTGGTTGGTAGATTTATTTAGCTGCATGGATTGCATCAGAATTGCATGGATGGCGCATTTTGTGACGGAAGAGTTGTCTACACAAATACAGTATGAAGATATCGGAACAGTTCTGTGCACTTGTGACGCACACTTTCTTTTAATAACGTGTATTCTAATGGCTCGTGACGTCGAGTCCCGTTAAAGATAAGACCTCACGATGTGAAGTCCGTTTGAGGAACGGGCATGAGTTTTGCCTGGTTTCGGCCTACACCTAGTGCAATGATGTAGGATTAGGTTGATGTGAAGAGAGGAGAATGGCAGTTCGCCACAAAGAGCATAAGAAACGAGTCCTTACTGGGATGATTCCCCGAAAAGGAATCTGAACAGTTATAGATAGCATTTGACGAAGAGAATTCAATTACTAGTCTTTCACGATGCATAGTTTGCATTTGAAGATTTAGAATCTACTGTATTAGTTGATGATTGTTCTAGAAAGCGTTTCCGAATTGGTGTCGTTGCGTAACAGCGGCGTCGATCTGACGTCAGAGATACTGAAAATAGATCAGCACATTCTTGATAGTTTGGGGGAATATCGGCGGAATCCATCTCCGAGCTGTGAACAGCATCCTCATCCAAATCGACGATCTGTGATCAAGCGGCTACCATGCAGAACGTGTCGCTCACGTTGATAGTCCTGATGGGAGTTATGTTTGGGACCTGGGTCAAGTGTGATGGTGAATCGGAGCGGCCAGTTGTAGTGACAGCCCAGGGGGCAATTCGTGGAGTGCACATGACATCGGCGAATAATCGAACGATATTTGGCTTCAAAGGGATACGCTACGCTGAGCCACCGGTTGGAGATCTGAGGTGAGGAGAAACAAAGAATGATGTTTAGCCCTTTTTACCCTCGATAGATACCCTCTGTTCGAAGAATTTTAGCGATGGCAAAATGGTTTTTTCAGATTCCGAGCTCCCGTGCCAGCTGATCCTTGGCTTGAGACTCGGGACGCTGGGGACGATGGTAGTCAGTGTCCTCAGACGTCCGGCAGCAGCATCGTGGGGGACGAAGACTGTCTCTACGTTAACGTCTTCACGCCACAGGTGATTAAGTTCGTAACCTCGGCTTACTATTCTCTAGCATTAACTATAATTCGTAGATTCCTGGTGTCAACTGCGAAACATTATTGCCAGTGATGATATTCTATCACGGAGGATCTTGGAAGGAAGGCAGCAACAACTCTACGGTTTTTGGTCCGGAGTTTTTACTGGACAAGGATTTAATTCTTGTTACTGTGAACTATCGCCTCGGTGTTCTCGGATTCCTCAGTACTGGTGACGAGGCGGCGCTTGGTAATTTTGGCTTGAAGGATCAGGTCCTCGCTCTCGAATGGACTCATGATAATATCGAATCTTTCTGTGGTGACCCGGAAAAGATAACTGTCGCGGGACAAAGCGTTGGCGCTGTCACCGTGGAGTTTCTATCCCGGAACTCCAGAACCTCAGGTAAGACTAAAACATTTCATACCTTTCGTCGTGTTCTCATCAACCCAAGAAATTCAATCTTCCATTAACTATTTTTTATGCAATAACGGCATGGTTTTTTCTTTTTGAAAAATCTTGAATTTTTGTTTTTCAAAATCATAATTAAAGTTCACACCTCATTGACGAAGTTCCTGGGTATATACCCATGGAGACCAATGATTCTAGACAAATGTGTGAATTCTTTCTTTCGGATCTTGATCACCAACGAATTACAATTTTCTCAAGTGATGGCGACGTGGTAATTCAGGATGATTTCACAGGCCTATTCCAGAGGTACATATCAATGAGTGGAAGCTCTTCAACTGCATTCGCCCAACAGCCTACAGGTCCTTACGTACAACGTGCCTACCAGTTTGGCAAATACGTCAACTGTGACACTGAAATTTCCACGGAACTCGTTGATTGCTTGAGAAATCGAAGCGTTTCCGAGCTGCTGACTAAACAATCGCGGTTGTATGTTTGGAAGAATAACCCATTCTTCTTATGGACACCAACCGTTGAACCAGACGTTGAGGGTGCGCTGATAACTCAAAGGGGAACCGACATCTTCGAGAATGGGCGAAACCCCAATAAACCCTGTATGACTGGTGTTATGGCGAACGATGGTTTCGCAGACATGTACAGTAAGTAACAAGATTCCGAAATCTACGATATATCAATACTTGTCGTGCAACAGATGGACTGAGAATAAACCGTTTTCGGTATAGTACGAATAAATCTGGGCAAATATCTGGGTAAAACTTCCGTTCATTGACTCCATGGTTTTCAATCTTTTCTGTTTTTTCGAAGGCTTTTACGTCGATACGCTAGGCTTAGAATATTTCCTCAGGAACTTTGACTCTCTCGCACCATACGTGTTTGATTACTACAATCAAAACGTTAATGTCGATGCGATGACTGCCGCCATCAAAGAGTACTACTATGGCAATAATTTAACGCAGAATGCAACTATTGTAAGTCTCAGATGAAGGGGTAGAAATTCGAAAGATTGATCGTTCGTCTATGACTAACGGGAACCTTGGTCTTCAGGAGCTGCAGATTCCATTGGATCTCGCGAGCGATTACTTTTACAACTGGCCCGTCAAAAGAACACTCGATTTGAAGTCGGCATCGGGAATAGGCCCAAATTACTTCTACACTTTCTACTACACGGGTCAATACAGCTATAGCCTTGGATTTCCAATACAAGGATCGGAGGGAACGGAGGGTGCTGTCCACAGCGATGAACTGATGTATATATTCCCACAACACCGTTCCCAATTCGGAGCAGCTAGCGAACAACTCACCGCGAATGATCAAATAATTAAAGACATAATGGTCAAACTGTGGTCATCGTACGTCATCGATGGGTAAATACGAACGCACTCTTTTCATCGAACCACAATTGATGTATGATAAGCTGAAAACAATAACTGTTGGTGGCAACACCTTATGACCTTGTACTCCATTTTCGCCACAGTACGATTCATCCAACCCTTAGGAACTCCCCTAAATCCTTTTGTGAAAATAACTGGTCTATCTACCTCGTCAATGATATGAACATTTGAAAGCAAGAAATTCCAAAAGTCAGGTTGTAAGATGTTCCGTTTGGCGTAACTATCATATTTGTTTGTGGCTCCCACTCAGAAGTCCACCAGTGCAGATGAGAAAAAGGTAGCCTTCGCGATATCGGTCATTGAATGTGATTTAGAATGAACTGTTTCTCGGATTAACGTTTTTTGAGTCGAATAAAATGCAGACGAACGACTTCCATCAAGTCGACATCACTAACAAAGAAGAAAGTTGAATTGCATGTTACTGGAGATAATTTATGGACAAATATAAACTCGAGGCAACGAACCCGCGGCGGGGGAGCGTTTCATGAGGGAAATTGTACTGAGCGGATTTGACCGCACCCAAAACAGAAATCGGTAGATAGGGTTTTCTTTTTTCAGGGTACCGATCCTCCCGGAATCATACAACGACGTTGTTTGGGAACCGTATTCATCGCAGTACAGCCACCTCCAGATTGGTAAAAATTCGGATCCATCGCTTTTCCAAAAGTACAACTTTCTCGAGGAGCGAATGGAATTTTGGAAAAATTTGAGTGCTGCTACCTCGCTGGATCAATGAGAGCATCGAATACTACGGAAGCATATTTTTACCACATTGCTAATACGGAGTGCCGCATCAGTCAGCTGCTGATGTATAATTGTTTATGATACGCAGGAGGCGGATATACAATGGTACAGCCATTCTTCTCTAAACTTGAAATATATTGTTGAGACTACGAACTTCTACCCTCGTCGATTCAATTATCATGAACTAGGTTTCAGCAGTTTGAATATCACTGGAAGTGTACGACATGTAAAGTACTCTCATGCCTCAATGATCACAAAAATTGTTTGCTGACTATCAGAAATAAAGATATGAAAAAAATCAAAAATGGAACTAGAAGCTCTTTACGTCCTCGTCGTTCGTTCCAGATAGCGCTAAGAGAGACACTAATACGGACAAAGAGAGACGAGATGGCATTTGCCAGAAAATAGATAACTAGTCACCATAACATAAAAGCAATCACGTGGTAACCTGAAATGAGAAAGGTTGAAATGAGACTCAATTTTTAGCAGCACGCAAGAGTTCCTCATGATTGTGGTGCCTTTTGCTATTGAGGAACCTTTCAGAATTTTTTGCCCCCTTCACCAGAAGTGAGGAAAAACTATTTCCAAATGTATTTTTCGGTGACGCACGAAAAAAGGAAAAAAAGTTTTTTTCATCACACCCTAATGATGCACATCATAGTCATAGAATGGTTACGTAGACAGGTTTTATCGTGTGGTTACGTTATTCTGCTTTGTGAAGTAGTTACGAGGGTGATTATGCCCAATGACGTCATTGCCGCTGGATAATTGAATTTCTCTCGATGTCGTTTGATCAAACGCGATCAAATAACGCACCCGAATGTGCTTCGTGGAATTCACAGCCCAACAGCATCTGTACAAATCGAAACAAGGCCCTGGCATTCGTATAAAAAGTGAAATGTGCGTCTTGCTGCGCATTATTCACCGAAATGGCGAACTCAATCTTGATCGTCTTAGTGGCTGTTGCTTTAGCGCAGCAAGCGTTCGCACGCCCGGAAAAGGAAGAGTCGACGTTCATCGAGAACGCGGAAGACACCGACCCCAATAAAAGTGTTATTGGCTCCATCGCTGGCAGTGTGATTGATGGAGTTGGAGCGATTGGAACTGCCGCTGGAAACAGCGTTGGAGCAATAGTGGATGGAGTTGGATCTGCAGTTGGAAATGCCACCGCAGCAGTGGATGAGGCGGTCCAAGCTGTAGCGGGGCAAATTGGAGCAGCAATAGGTAACGCAACCGGACAAGCAGCTGGAGCAATTAGCGACGGAATGGACACTGGTATGAAACACGCTGCTGCCGGCATCGCGACTGGCGCGGCGGCAGCTGCGGATGGAATTCAAACTGGTGCGGATGCGGTTTCATCTGCCATGGGATCCAGCTGAATACGACCGATGCACAACACGCAGATGGCATCTGGACTACCGGAGTACTTACTTTTTCCAGAATGAGCATATTTGGTGTATTGTTCGTAAACAATGAGTAATCCTCATCATTCAGTACCTCGTTTCATTTCCAACGCACAACATCATTCCTGGCTGCATGGTGTGAAAATGTGGCATATCTTCTGATGGGTCGTATCTGCTCTAGACGGGCTACACTACTCTTGAGGCGCGTACTGACTTGAGCATGTTTGCGCGAATGGTTTGGATACACAAGCGGTCGTGCGTCCAAATTTTCGATTGTTTCCATTCGTAATACCTTTCCAAAAGTCTGAAAGGTAGACTTTTTGTTCATGAGTAGAATTATGTTGCGTTATATGAACGTAGGTGATTGTTGGGGCTGCTTAGGATTCCGCCCAGTACTCTCATCAGCACTGTGAGTGCCACGCCAAATTCGTACGCCACAGTATTCGGTTTTCTGTAATTGTGAGAAGCTCAGTTGACCCCCGTGGCGCCAGAAAAGAAACCGCGCCCGGTCATGTATGACCAACATCGCAGTCAATGTGTTAAAGGCTCAGATCATCTTAGCCTTTAGAGGACAAGGATTTGGGATTGTTGATTTCTCTTGCTTTTCTATAGGATTTTGGTACATGTGAGATCTCATATCTCAAAACTAACATAAGTAAAGTGTCTGTCATGGGCCTGGCTCGTACAGGGGCCATCTCATCCGGAAGGGTAGAGCTAATGTTAATTCACACGCAATGTAGTATATAAGGGCTTTTGAAGTCGCTGATTACGAATATGAAACAGTTAAGGTTTGTGACAAGAAAAAACAGTTCTTCAAGTACCCAAAACACCTGAAATTTCTTTAGGTCTTTTTGAGAACTCGATGGAAATAGGTGGCTGAGTTGGCAGAGACTGCTGTACATGGCGAATTGTCACATGTATGCAAAAACAGCGCTATCGCTGTATAGCCCAAACGCCGTCACGCGCCTAGCTAACAACAATTTACTTGCCGCGTTGACGTTTCCTAATCTTTTTACCGGTGACATAATGGATCTAGATACTATACAGGGTGTCCTATTTTGATGTAGCACCCCCGCTAATTTTTTCAGGTGACATTGTCGTGAAAAATGTTTGGAACAAGACTTTCAAGATTTTAAAGGGGCCAGAAGATAGAGACCATGACTTTGACCTTGAGCCCCAATTTCGAAGTCACATCAAGGTCAACTTCAATTTTTCAACGTTGACGTCGTTTTTCTGGGGAATTGAGAATGCAGTATTTGCTCAATAAATCGGAAGCACAATTCATTCTCGCGTGTCCCTGCCTGGATATTGATATAGAGTCGTTTCCGTTTGGAAAATCAGCGTTGAGATTGATTTGACCTTGAAAATAGGGCTCAAGGTCAAGGTCGAAGTCTCCATCTTCTGGTCTCGTTGAAAGCTTGCAAATTTTGTTTGAAACATTTTTCACGAAAATGACACTTCTGAAAAATATACGAAACGGAACGTTGAAATGGGACACATTGTATAACGAGCAGAAACTACAGGCCGCGCGTAGCATTTTCGTTTAAAATAATTCTACTGAAAAATGTTTCAAATGCTCTGACACGTACGCCGCAACGGCAGTCTTGCAATAATAGTCGCGCCGATAACAAAAGAGCCTCTGCGACAACCGTATCACGAGCATCTGAAGCATCAAAGCCTGTCCGAGGAATCATCTCACCTATCAAGCTGATCAAATTTACCGGAGACTCCACAAAAATTAAAAGGTACATTTTAGTTTGAAATTGTGACATACATAACCGAGTGGTCGGTAGATTTATTCATTAATCGGCTGCATGGATTGCATCACAATTGCATGGATGGCGCATTTTGTGACGGAAGAGTTTCCTACACAAATACAGTATGAAGATATCGTAACAGTTCTGTGTACTTGTGACGCACACTTTCTTTTGATAACGTGTATTCTAATGGTTCGTGACGTCGAATCCCGTTAAAGATAAGACTTCACGATGTGAAGTCCGTTTGAGGAAAGGGCATGAGTTTTGTCTGGTTTCGGCCTACACCAAGTGCAATGATGTAGGATTAGGTTGATGCGAAGAGAGGAGTATGGCAGTTCGTCACAAAGAGCATAAGAAACGAGCCCTTACTGGGATAATTCCCCGAAAAGGAATCTGAACAGTTATAGAAAGCATTTGACGAAGAGAATTCAATTGCTAGTCTTTCGTGATGCATAGTTTGCATTTGAAGATTTAGAATCTACTGTATTAGTTGATGATTGTTTTAGAAAGCGTTTCCGATATGGTTGTCGTTGCGTAACAGCGGCGTCGATCTGACGTGAGAGATACTGAAAATAGATCAGCACATTCTTGATAGTTTGGGGGAATATCGACGGAATCCATCTCCGAGCTGTGAACAGCATTCTCATCCGTATCGACGATCTGTTATCAAGCAGCTACCATGCAGAACGTGTCGCTCACGTTGATAGTCCTGATGGGAGTTGTGTTTGGGACCTGGGTCAAGTGTGATGATGAATCGGAGCGGCCAGTTGTAGTGACAGCCCAGGGGGCAATTCGTGGGGTGCACATGACATCGGCGAATAATCGAACGATATTTGGCTTCAAAGGTATACGCTACGCTGAGCCACCGGTTGGAGATCTGAGGTGAGGAGAAACAAAGAATGATGTTTAGCCCTTTTTACCCTCGATAGATACCCGCTGTTCGAAGAATTTTAGCGATGGAAAAATGTTTTTTTTCAGATTCCGAGCTCCCGTGCCCGCTGATCCTTGGCGTGAGACTCGGGACGCTGGAGACGATGGCAGTCAGTGTCCTCAGACATCCGGCAGCAGCATCGTGGGGGACGAAGACTGTCTCTACGTCAATGTCTTCACGCCACAGGTGATTAGTTCGTAACATCAGCTAACTATTCTCTAGCATCAACTATCATTCGTAGATTCCTGGTGTCAACTGCGAAACATTATTGCCAGTGATGATATTCTATCACGGAGGAGCTTGGAAAGGAGGCAGCAACAACTCTACGGTTTTTGGTCCGGAGTTTTTACTGGACAAGAATTTAATTCTTGTTACTGTGAACTGTCGCCTCGGTGTTCTCGGATTCCTCAGTACTGGTGACGAGGCGGCGCTTGGTAATTTTGGCTTGAAGGATCAGGTCCTCGCTCTCGAATGGACTCATGAGAATATCGAATCTTTCTGTGGTGACCCGGAAAAGATAACTCTTGCGGGACAAAGCGTTGGCGCTGTCACCGCGGAGTTTCTATCCCGGAACAACAGAACTTCAGGTAAGACTAAAACATTTCATACTTTTCGTCGTGTTCTCATCAACGAGGACCCAAGAAATTCCTTTTTTCCATTAACTATTATTATGCATTAACGGAATGGTTTTTATATTTTTGCAAGCTGTACTTCGTACTTACTGGAGGATTAGTATGTGTCAAGTCATTCAAGCGACGTTTGAGAAGGAACACTCAGAATGATGATAAGAATTAAATATGAATAGAGGCTGAACGTAAGAATCGGGATTTCCTGTAGTGCTTCAAAGTTTTAAAAAATGTCTAACAATCAAGAAATATCCCTAAAAAAGTTGCCACTTCTCATTTCTGTTTAAAAAAATTATAATTGTAGTTCACACCTCATAGACGAGGTTCCTTGGTATATACCCATGGAGACCAATGATTCTAGACAAACGTGTGAATTCTTCCTTTTGGATCTTGATCACCAACGAATCACAATTTGCTCAAGTGATGGCGACGTGGTAATTCGGGATGATTTCACAGGCCTATTTCAGAGGTACATATCAATGAGTGGAAGCTCTTCAACTGCATTCGCCCAACAGCCTACAGGTCCTTACGTACAACGTGCCTACCAGTTTGGCAAATACGTCAACTGTGACACTGAAATTTCCACGGAACTCGTTGATTGCTTGAGAAATCGAAGCGTTTCTGAGCTACTGACTGAACAATCGCGGTTGTATGTTTGGAAGAATAACCCACTCTTTTTATGGACACCAACCGTCGAACCGGACGTGGAGGGTGCACTGATAACTGAAAGGGGAACAGACATCTTCGACAACGGGCAAAACCCCAATAAACCTTGTATGACTGGTGTCATGGCGAACGATGGTTTCGCGGTGATGGGCAGTAAGTTCCGTATCTTCAACACTTGTCTGGCCGTACATGGACTATAAAAAAATCGTTCTCTGTGGCGTATAAACGAGTCTGAGCAAAGATTTGTGTGTATTCCATTAACGGGGTATTATTAAATAGCTCTACTGCGTGAAAATACGATTCTATTCTGTGCACTCAACGCGCTGCACACCGATCTTGCAATCCGTGCCTATAAAAAATGGAATTCAATGAATAAATTTTTCACTTTTTCAAGGTTTTTACGTCGATGCGCCAGGCTTCGAATATTTCCACGAGAACTTCGAGTACCTCGCACCATACCTCCTTTATTATTATGATCAAAACGTCGATGTTGACGCGATCACTTCAGCGATCAGAGAATACTACTACTATGGCAGCAATGCCACGCAGAATGCAACTATTGTAAGTCAGTTGAAGGGGTAGAGTTTTAAGACAGATCGCTCGTTCACGACTCACGAGGACTTGACTCTTCAGGGGCTGCAGAACACGTTGGATCTGGCAACCGATTACGTCTTCAACTGGCCCGCCCAAAGAACACTCGATTTGAAGTCGAAATCAGGAATAGGCCCAAATTACTTCTACACCTTCCACTACACCGGTCAATATAGCCACAGCTTTGGATATCCGATACAAGGATCGGAGGGAACGGAGGGTGCTGTCCACACAGATGAACTGATGTATATATTCCCACAACACCGTTCCCAATTCGGAGCAGCTAGCGAAGAACTCACCGCGAATGATCAAATAATTAAAGACATAATGGTCAAACTGTGGTCATCGTACGTCATCGATGGGTAATTACGAACGCTCTCTTTTCATCGAACCACAATTGATGTATGATAAGCTGAAAACAATATCTGTTGGTGGCAACACCTTACGACCTTGTACTCCATTTTCGCCACAGTACGATTCATCCGACCCTCAGGAACTTTCCTAAATCCTTTTTTCTAAATAACTGGTCTATCCTCTTCAATGATATGAACATTTGAAAGCAAGAAGTTCCAAAAGTCAGGTTGTAAGATGTTCCGTTTGGCGTAACTATCATATTTGTTTGTGGCTCCCACTCAGAAGTCCACCAGTGCAGATGAGAAAAAGGTAGCCTTCGCGATATCGGTCATTGAATGTGATTTAGAATGAACTGTTTCTCGGATTAACGTTTTTTGAGTCGAATAAAATGCAGACGAACGACTTCCATCAAGTCGACATCACTAACAAAGAAGAAAGTTGAATTGCATGTTACTGGAGATAATTTATGGACAAATATAAACTCGAGGCAACGAACCCGCGGCGGGGGAGCGTTTCATGAGGGAAATTGTACTGAGCGGATTTGACCGCACCCAAAACAGAAATCGGTAGATAGGGTTTTCTTTTTTCAGGGTACCGATCCTCCCGGAATCATACAACGACGTTGTTTGGGAACCGTATTCATCGCAGTACAGCCACCTCCAGATTGGTAAAAATTCGGATCCATCGCTTTTCCAAAAGTACAACTTTCTCGAGGAGCGAATGGAATTTTGGAAAAACTTAAGTGCTGCTACTTCGCTGGATCAATGAGAGCATCGAATACTACGGAAGCATATTTTTACCACATGGCTAATACAGAGTGCCGCATCAGTCAGCTGCTGATGTATAATTATATAAGATAAGTTAGAGGCTTAACTACACAAATACGTACGTCGATGAGAGTGCGACTATACAATGATACAGATTTTCTTCTCCAGTCCTGAAATATATCGAATTACTACGAACCCACACGATTCATTCATCATACACTAAGCTTAAGCTTCTTTCTCCCAAGAAGACGAGTCTGTCAATTCGAAAAGCACCGATTTGGACGGACTTCTCTATCAATCTAGATTATCATGTATACATAGAATTTGTGAAATGTATTTATAAATACTTTTTTCAAGAGAAATTATTCCGTGGCAAAATGACCTTCAAAAAAAGTAGTGTATGAAGACACGAATGCAGTCGTGCGTGTTCATAAAAAGGGTGCCACTTTATTTCTGCTCATTCCCTCAAGTTGCATATTGTGCCTCGGTGGGTGGTTAGGATTAGGCAGGAAAAATAAACACTTGGTACAGTGAAATTTGAATGTCGAAAGTATTCGTTGCTGGCCTCTGAAAGGACAGATTCAGCTAGTGAGGTGTATCGTACAGTTCTGTTCTACCGGAGTGTGCTGGGACACAAAAGGAGGTGTTCATACTTTTATAAAAATTGAAGAAAAAAAAATATTATCATAATCTTGGCTTAACATTCATATACAGGGTGAGGCATTTCTCTTGAGACAAACATATATCTCGCTTGGCTCCTATTATATGGTAAAAAGTTCTAGGGCACCGAGGAGGCCGTTGTATGGTCCATATTACGACCTCCGATCCTGACCGGAAGTACGGTTTTTGGACCGGAAGTGGTTTTCCTCGAATGGAAACGCCCATTTTACCGCGGGTATCAATGGAGAATGGGAAAATAACCACTTTTTGTTCCTACCAAAGTTTCCATTTGGCCCATATTTTGGCCATAGAATGGCCACCAGGGTTGGTGGGGCATTCTCTTTGAGACGGCAACTATCTGGCTTGAATTCGATTACATGGAAAAGAGTTTCAGACAAAAGTAAGCTGATCTAACGGTCGAAAACCACGAAAAGTAATTACCAGCTCAGGGGGGCTACGTGGCTCACAATCTCCTCTGGGTGTTAAAGATCGAGCGCGTTGCGTGCAGTGCAGTCGACTCTACATTTGCTATACGAAATCGAGATCCAAGAGGTGTTTTCAGTAGCCGCAGATGTTCCGCCTTTTCATAACTTTGCAAAGAAAACTTTGCGACAAGTAGATAAATATGGTCTTAATGAAAGAACAATAATGTAAGGTCGAAAGTCTGCGGGACTGTAGGCGTTGAGCGTCTCGAAAGTTGCTCATAGCTTCAGTATCGGCGGAGAAAAGTGTACGAAAATACTCGTACGATCTTCAGCGTTACTAGACGTCGGTGCGGGTTTCTGCGTGCATAAGTTGCCAGTGCATCGAAATCGCAGCTCACAGGGTTTAAAATCCGATAAGCACCATGAGAGCAGTGATACTCCAAGTGATACTCGTATTCGGACTTGCGGTAGGAACGAAGACCAGATCTCATTCTGAACAGAAGAGACCCGTGGTGGTGACGCGTCAGGGAATAGTTCGCGGAGTGCTCATGAACACGGTGAACAAGCGTCCAATATACGGCTTCAAAGGTATGCGCTACGCTAAGCCCCCCGTTGGAGATCTCAGGTTCGTGAGAGGCGAATAATTGGAAGCTGATAGCAAACGAAAACGGAGAGTACGTTTCGAGAGTTGGTCTTTCCAGATTTCGAGCTCCGGAGCCAGCTGAGTCGTGGCATGGCACCTGGGACGCTAACGGCGATGGTGATCAGTGTCCCCAGTTCTCACCCAACGGCCAAATCGTTGGAAACGAAGACTGCCTCTACCTCAATGTCTACACGACACGGGTGACTATTCCAAAATGCATAATTTGTAGTACCTACCAGCTTTGCCAGATTAGAATGACCACAAGATGCCAAAGTGCAGCGCTCAAGCAGCCCGAGAAGCCTCTGTGCTCGTCACATTTTTTTTCTTCAAATAATTATATCGTATAGAGCAAGTTTTTTTACCGTTTTTAAACTATAATCTAGTTTCTATTCTTTCAGTGTGACACAAGTTTGAAATTTGAATTTGACAAAAAAGATTTTTACAAAATTTGTTTGTCCTCTATTGTTGTATTGTCGTCGTTCCTTGATAGGTGTGCAGAGGTCCAGTGCAATGCGACGTTCCCAAAGAGTTCAATATCACGTTCGAGGATCTTATTACTTACAACAAACATACATGTGTGTTAACAATAAATAGAACCACTTTCTTGCTTCTTAAATACATAATTGTTCAAAACACATTTAAGTTTAGATGCTTTCGACAGTGGCTTAAGGAATTAGTCTACTTCAGACGTTCCAAGAACATGGCTACTTTTACGATTTTTTGATGTTGCAATGACAGATATTATTATCAAAGTTGCTGTGCTCACTGAATACACACCTAGAATATAGTTACAAAAAAGTTCTGTCTTTTTGCTCAATATTTATTTACAAAAGAGGCAACTCGTTAAAAAGAAGAAAAAACCCTTGTTTTCTGGGGTGGTCTAGTATAGTGGCAAGAAATGAAGTTTGCAAATATTCAACGAATTTATAGTGGAAGAGAGAGAAAACATTTTTGGCTGAAGTAATTTTAATTGGCAGAAACGTTTTCGAGCAGCCCAAATGGCATGAAATAGGCCAACCTGACAACCTGGTACCTACTCCAGTTTTCTGATCGGCTGTTCTGTGGCCGGATTATTTCGTGGCCCAATTTTGTAGTGGGGTCAATAACATGGAAGTCATTTTGCGATGACGACCGATTTTTGTAGCTTCCTGGTATCCAATGCAAGAAGTTACTGCCAGTGTTGGTATTCTTTCACGGAGGAGGCTGGAGGAGCGGCAGTAATAACTCAACGCTTTACGGTCCCGAATATTTACTCGACCATGATCTGGTTCTCGTGACTCCGAACTCTCGCCTTGGCATGTTTGGATTCCTCAGTACAGGTGACGAGGTAGCACCTGGAAATTTCGGTTTGAAAGATCAAGTCCTGAGTCTGAAATGGATTCGCGACAACATCCCCTACTTCTGCGGTGATCCCAATAAAGTAACTATTGCTGGACAGAGCGCGGGTAGTACCGGCGTAGAACTGCTAACGCTGACCGATAAGACTGCTGGTGAGAGAGGATTTTTCCTAAAATTACATTTTCGCTGGCAAAATGGGGGTACCTCAAAAAAAAAATTTTTTTTTGGTGAAATGCAATGGGCAAAATAAGTTTTAGGAACTCTTGATAATGCGTGTCATCCTTTACCATTTACGCATTTGTAACATTCCTCGTACAACTTTTTTTGGGTACCCAGAATTTGGCCCCTCTTTCCCCTGCTACCAGAGACGATACCATTCAATAGCTTCGTGATAAGCCAACAGTTGGATTGGTTCACAGGGCTTTTCCGCGCATACATAGCGCAGAGTGGAAGTGCGATCTCGTATTATGCTCAGCAGCCCAGAGTATCTTACGCTCGACGTGCCTTCCAAATCGGCAAATTAGTTGGCTGCAATGACCAAAATTCGAGAGATCTCGTCGAATGTTTGAGAAATCGAAGGGTGTCGGATCTCATGGCTAAAGAAGTACACTTATACGTCTGGAAGCATTTTCCGATCATTCTATGGGGCCCGACCGTTGAGCCGAGGATCAACAGTGCACTACTCACTGAAGTGGCACTAGATGTGTACGCTGCAGGAAAATTCCGTAGCATGCCTTGTATGACTGGTGTCGTTAAACACGATGGATTTGGTGTTACAGGCGGTAAGTAACGCGATCTCAGATTCGATTCTGCTAAATAAGCTTAAGATCCTCGCGAAGCTTTACCAGCAGTCCATCGAGTTGCTGCGTGGTAACTTTATTCCTCCACTCAGCAGATCAAGATCTGAGTCGGTTTCTAAAACTGGATTTTTTTTCTGAAAATTTCCGATGAAAATCGTGCTTACAAATCTTTCGCTCGTTTACCTCCCTCCATAGAAGGTGGAAAGTTGATTAGAATTTCCGTCGTCTGAAAATGTACGCCAGTCAACCACGGACATCCCAACATTGCATCGAATGATCACATTTGTGTAGAATTACATGTCAAGGCCATCCTAATATTACAATGATCTTTCTCTTTCCCGAAGTGTTCTACGATAACAAAATAGACTTCAGATACTTCCTCCGCCATTTCAACCATCTAGCACCGTACATGTTATTTTATTTCAACCAGAACGTTGATCGCGCTGCGATCACAGCAGCGATAAAGGACTACTACTACGACAATGATTTCTCGCAGAGTTTGAAGATCGTAAGTTCTGAATACAACGGTAACACGTTCTCCAATCTATTGATAACGAAACAAATGATACCAGTACCTAATAAGAATACTTACAACTCTGACACCGAGCTCACATTTCAGCTTTTGCGTAATACAACGAATCTTGTGAGTGATTGTTTCTGCAACGCTCCCTGCAAAAGAGTCCTCGATCTAAAATCGAGGTTCGGAAAAGGCCCGAGCTATCTTTACTCTTTCCAGTACAAAGGTCAATACAGCTACAGCTCCGTACTTCCGGTAGCCGGATTACAAGTAAAACAAGGAGCAGTGCACTCCGATGAATTGCTTTATCTATTTCCGCAACATCGGGCGCTGTACGGAGCGCCCAACGAGAAGCTCAACGCTAACGATCGTGCGATGAAAGACAAGATGGTAGCGCTGTGGGCATCGTTTGTCAAAAACAGGTATCTCGTTTGTCCGTTGCTGAAAAATAGTTGTTATTCGAAATGCAATTCATGGACGCGGATTTTCCCTGTACAGCAAGCCGAACGATATCATTGGCTGGAAACCATATTCGACGAAGTATAACCACATTCAACTGGGCGACGGACCCAAGCCAGTTCTCATCCACAAGTATAAATTCCTCGAGAAGCGAATCAAGTTTTGGATGAGATTATTCGACACCACTACGCTGAACTAACATCAACAATACGATAATGATCTGTAACCTAATCGCCTATATCGTCCCTTTTTTGTAGAAAAAATGGGAAAACGAACTATTGCAAGTAGGTACATTAATGACTAAAACATCGAACACACAACGCTGCTTCATTATTGAAAATAATCAAAAAAAGTTCGGTCACTTCGTAACGAATTGTACGAAGACAGCTTTTACAAAAAAGCACAAATTCTGATAATATTTGGTTGGGCACCTCATTTCGTGCAGATATTGAGCTCGCAATAACCAGCAGTGACCTTGAATTGTATTCATAATAATGACTGTTATAATAAACGTGTACTGAGTAAATATGTATAGTACGATATGTAATCAATCTAATTGGTATGGTTTAAGTAGTTCTGATCCTTCGAATGCCTACTAATTGCTTACTGATGTTTGTGCCAGCATAAGGGATCTGCTCTGCCAAACTGTGCCGCATACTCCTTTAGAGTATTACCGATCCTCAACAGTCTCACGTCTTAATTATCAGAAATACCTAGTGCGGTTCCAGTCTCGCCGATTCAGCACTTAGAAAACCCTTCAGCCTGCGTATTACAACTATTTATACTACATTCTGTATTCCAATCAGTCGTGTGTAGCTAAGGGAATGAATTCGACGATGGGTTAGACCTCGGTCCCGCTGCTAATGAATCTGCTCTCAAAACTGGAAAGATCAAAATGGCGGATCGAATATGGCGGGCCAAAAATCTAAAAAGTAGTTTGACGAGAGTGAACGTTGGTATTCGGCGGTTTTTGAGGTTGCTGATGACGAATATGCACTGAAAATTCTAAAATTCAAAATTGGATCCACTATCTTGAATTTGCAAATTTTGTGTGCAGATTCATTATCCACGACTCCAAAAACCCCTAAATACAAACTCAGGCATGGAGACTCCAAGAACTTTCGGAAATAATAATTTTTTTCGGCAAAATGGTTATTTTTTAACGTTTGTTAATTTGTTTTTTATTCTTCAATGTATAATTGACATCAAAACACACACAAAAATTGAAAATCCAATGAAAACTACGGCAAAAACTACGGTCCTGCTGGAGATCTAATAATTTATTTTGTCTAGGAAATTTTTTTAAAGTCAATCAAAGGGTTCGATCTTTCCAAAATTCTGTGGTTCAAAAATTTTTGTGGAAAAAATGAGTATGCACCTATTGTAGGGCATTAAATTTGCTACAAAAAAGTTCCTATGAGCAAATACAGCCCGACCAACAGTTTCTGAGTCGTAGAGCTGGAAAGGTGAATGTTAATAATATTTGACATTGGTAGTCACACTGTCCAGACGGATTGGCAAACATCTAAAGAGAAATGATGTACTCAGGGCCACGAAATTATTGTAATTTCAGTTAAATTATTGTACTTTTTTCAATTATCACTAGTAATGGACTAATTACTTTAGTTATAACGGATATCGTACAAAAATTACTATGAAACATAAGACAGCACATAAGTAACAAATAAACACTGAAAAAATTATTGCCATTTCTGGAATTAATTATAAGCGCATCGTGTTCTTTATACAACGTTTCGTTGGGTTTTTCACTACGCCCACGCCTACTATCTAGGCGACCATCAAGTTAAAATATGTCAAATGTCATCTCATTTGGTCATTCGTCCTCTGAAGAATTCGAATTTTGGCGCCTCTAACGCGGCGTTAACAAGATGGCGCTGCGAGCGACTCCGCTCCTAGGGTCATAGATCATGGCCGACTACACTCATTTGCGATAAGTTACTCAGTTTTGTAACAACGATCCGCATCCAGCCGTCCCGTATCGATTATATTTCTCCACTCGTCGTCGTCTATTTTATGAGAATTGGTCGTCAAAACTTAGCGCCCCACTGGCAATGATCTTGCCGAGTTGTCGACCAATCGCGACGTAGTAATGGCGTCTTCCAGCTATCGAAACGATTGAGACACTAATGGAAGTACTACGTAGACGTAGAGGTCGCATAGTTAGAACGAGTAACTGGACATATTGAACGATGCTTGTCAACAAATTCTACTGATGTCGGAATCCTAATGAAGTATACGCATCGTTAATAATACCCAAGTTCGAGCATGGTCCGAAAGTGTTGGGCTTGCTTCAAAGGTTGCGGTGCTGGTGAAAAGATAACCTTGCATAAGTAAGAAATATTTCTCACCAACGATAACCTCTCCGTGTTGAAAAGAAAACCGAACGAGAATGACATTTTTTAGATTTCCCAAAGATGAAATTGTCAGAAGACAATGGATCCTCGCGACGGGGCGCCAAAATTTCGAACCAAGTAATACCAGTGTTCTGTGCAGTCGACATTTTACTCCTGAATGTTTCACGTACGGAAAGTCAGGATGTCAAAAAAGGATTTTCATCAAACCTCAAGCAGTACCAACCATATTTCCTCCAATTACTCAATCTAAGTAAGCTACATTACCAATAATGTCAAATTTCCACGCAACATTTCGATTACTCACATTAAACGTCCGTTTCAGACGTTCCAAAATGAGATCAATGATGCTACCAGTATCGTTTCGGGCAAAATCCAATGGCAATGTTCAACCACATCAGTCGATGATCGCCTCAACGCCGATAAAACCGGAATACGTAGTGAAAGAGGAATTCCTGATCAAGGAGGAACCAACCGCTATTGCGAGCTGTGATGATCTGGGACACGCGGAATATCTCGAGGAACAAAGCAGCTCTATGGATTGGGTTGGTCATTTCGACCGTAGTGAGAATTCCTCAGCACCTAACGATAGGTATGCTCGACGTCGGCTTACTCTGGTATGAAATCATTAACCACGTTGCGAAAAACAACATAGGACACAAAAAGTTTCAGTTAGTTTGTAACGGAATTTTCAGAAAGTTAGCTTGCAGTACTCGAATCCGTGTGGGCCACGCGATGTATTATAAGTTGTAGTTGGGTATTCGATGTAAAAATGGTCTAGTGAAAAATCTCACGAATTTCTGTGGAATTTCAACTTTTCTTACAGAGATATCGCTTCTGTCCTTCAACCGAAGCAGGAAACCAATTATGAAGAGGACAACGACGTTCACAAATTTAAATCGCGGAGAAAAATCTTGGCGAATTTGAATATGGCTCTAAATTACATAGCGAATCAACGAAAAGAATTGAAAATCGTCAAGCAAAAGAATAGGTTACTAGAAAAACGACTCTCTATATTGAAAGCCTTGCTAACTCATGTACTAACCGAAAAAATACTCTCCGATGAATCTGATTCAGAATCAGAATCGGAAATTTGGAGCGGATGACAAAGTCTACTATAGGCTTATAGGATAACTCGTTAAAATGATTTATTTCGTTTTTATGATTTTACATAGGTTATTCGAGTCAGTTAGTTATGGAAAAATCGAAGAAAAATGAATTTTCAACTAACAATTCAATACTCAGTCTCAAGAGTAGCAGGCAATTGATATTTAGTTGAAGTAATATGCAAATATGAATCTGTTCTTCGTACGAGTAATCGTTAAAGGTATCTGAAATAGGATATTTTAAACAATGTATAAATCATTATATGGTGACAATAATAATACGTACATATTTCCGTAAATGCTTTTCTTTTTTTATCTTGACTCCCATTGAGTGTTTTCTGAACAATTCAATGGTCGATTCCCATTTCTGAGTCATAGCTTCCGGTAATAATCAAAATATTCGCAGGCAACAAAATTAAATCAAAAGTCGACTTTTTTTAATAGGTAGTGCGAGAAAATAAATGCTCGACGGTATTGGATGTAAGTGGAAAATAATTGGAGATGTTTCAGTGATTTGAAAGTACCTATTCACGGATCGAAATCAATATAATTCAATCAACGAATTAAAAATTCATTCCAGTATCAATATTTTTTTATTTTCAGTCATATATTTTACATTCGATTATTATATAATAGTGCCTCCAACATTTAGAATTTGTAATATCATCAAAATGATAAAAATCAACCAAACAGTTAAATAAAAGTCACTTCGGAGAGTTCTTCCATACTTTCAGTTCGACTAGTTCTATGTAGTACAATAATTAAAATAAATAGATCTTACATCAACATTTCTCAATTTCACTTCTTTGCGTTCATGCAATAAATACATCTATTGATTTTTTGTATGCATCATCACTTGTACATCTCAAAAAATATGTCAACTTTTAGAAACAAACGTATTTAGAGCAGTAAAAGTCGACGTCCACATGATGCTAAGAGAACAAATTCCTAAATATGACTATTAACAGAACTTTTTCTTTGACGTTTTACTTCTGAACATTTCTGAAACTCTCGACGTATCGTCAACATCATTCATGATAAAATATCAAAATTTCTAATCTATCCATCGTTTTCTAGCTACAATCTCTTGATTGATAAAAAAGGATGTATCCCGTTTCCGAGCTCTTTTGAATGTCTGACGTGAGCCCATAGAAATCTTCTATCGTTGATGCGTCAATTTTCTGAAAAGGAAAACAAAGCAAAAATCATCATCATAAATTAACGAATCAGTGTCTTCGAAACGCACATCGACCATGTCGTCATCAAACAGTAGCCAAAAGCCGTGACTCTTAACGATGGAAATATAGTGACCACGATTCGGACCACTTCCACAATGTATAACGACCGCGACTAAATCGTAGAGTCGATCAGGATTTACTGCGTCGTCGCTCTGAAAATACAATACGACGTGATTGACGAAGTCGGAGCGAATGGTAGGAGAAGATTAGTGACGTACCATACTCACAGTGTTAAAAAGCCTTAGTTCTAAGGGGAAGACTACTCTATGTGAAACTTTGATATGTCGATTGTATTGCTCGACATATTTGAATCGTTTCAAATGCAACGCCAATATCATTGGCAACTTTTTCACCCTCATACGTTTCTGCAATTAAAATGAGACAGGTTATATTTTGGAAACTCGTTTTAGACACGTGTGAAGTCGGTCGTTACCTGAGCCTCTTGGTAGCTGCTGCAATGATCGCATTTGAATTTGTTGTCGCTGCACAGCGTTTCCGTATTCGAAAAACATTTGAGGCAGTGAGTTATCGAAGTATTCTGATCAACGTCTACTTGGAGATCGAAGAAATCTTCATCTTTACTTGAAACAGTCTCGCAATTTAGGCAACGAGTTTCTGACGTTAAGATTCCTTGGAAAATCTCGTGAACCCATGTTGGTTCCGGCGGCGACCCCGCGTCTCCAGCTCCGCCTTTGCCACCCACGGCTCTACTTTGATTTCTCTCCGCTACAAGGACAGGCATAGAACTTTATTCAAATGCCCACGAAACGAGGTATCACTTCACGAGTACAAAAATCATATACATACTCACCTAGAATTATTTCATTGATGTGGTTGATTAAGAAGTTCAAGAATTCGTGCGCATCTTGTTGCATGTAGTTATCAAATTCTTCTGCAAACGGAAATTAGACGTGCCAACGATACCGACCGAGGGAAATCTTACGATAGTGATATAAAACAAGTTGCCAGCAACGTACCTTTTTCCTTTCTTAATCTGGCGATGAATTTTTTTGGAGCAATTGAACCTACTTTTTTCTTTTGCGTGGCAATACTGTAAAACAGATCCGCCAAACATGTTAACAGCGTTTCTTTGGTACGTTTATTCCTTGCCTTATATTCCAAGACTTTTTCACGAAATGGACGACAGAAGTAAAGTGCCTGCAGTACCGAATTGCTATAACAAGTGTTTCCGAACTGTGAAAACATAATAAACATACATATAAAAATAAGTATCCTTCAATCTTACACAGGCGGTGTGCCAATTACATAGACATACCAAAATCAGTTATTAATTCTACAAACGATCTACAAACAGGATTCATTTCCAGAATGATACTCCGTTTGTTCTGATACTTACATTCACTAGCCCAAAGTAATGTTCATTGGGTGGAAACTGATCCGAACCAATATCTCTCTCCAACTGTGATATATTTGCACCCTAAAAATATCGAATAACAATAAATCCTATGATTCTGCTTCTTTTTTTTTTTATCTAATCAGACGATTATTAATAATGTTATCTAGATTCAACTGATAACGTAAACTATTTTAGAAGTTGACGCATCAGTACATAATTAATCTCTGAAAGTATTAATATCTTACAGTGAATACAAATATTTAAAGCAAAAATGGAAAACTATGATTTTTCTTTCTACCGAATATTTTTTAAATTCGACCATGCCAAATTGCTTGATTTTCGATATCAACTATTTGAATCACGCTATTCGCCTGTCAAACTCTGCCCTACCTGAATCTGCTAATTTATTCGCAAAACGTAATTAAAAAGAGAATGAACAGTTGATACAAACAATTGAAATAGTAAATAGAAATACCGTGCCTTAATTTATCCACGGTTCACGAAACACGTAATATAGAAAATTACTAAAGCAAAGACAATAAATCAATTTGGCGACAAAAAATGCAAGCAGACCAAAATTAGAAAAAAAAACAATTCACAATAATTTGGTATAACTCCTGTAATACGAATTTGCGAACTGACTCCGAAAGTTAATAACAACGATTGTTCGTGTCTGAATAAGTTCGTGCGGTTGAAAAAATTGCAATGGGTATCTTTCAAATAAAAATACTTGTAGTATTCATAACATTTGTTATGGATAGATAAAAAAATTGTCTGCATTAAAATATTTATTAGACGAAAGCTTTGCTGTGAATATTGCTGTGAATATTGAAGTTTGGTTGTTTATGAATATATAGAGCAGCTAGTTTACTTAAAATATTTTTATCTTGCGTTTGAGATGTAAACCTGAAATAAATGTTAGCTAGGTGATATGTTGTCAAATCGGAAACTTCGTTTCGCGATTAATGTTGGATTTTTGGGTGAAGTAGTTGATTAGTCGAGGGGAATTATTTAACGGATGTGGTAATATAGTATATGCGTGAGAAAAAATAATAATTAAATAAGGCGCCTAAAAATTGAGGTTATCTTTGAATTTGTATCGCGATCCGCGGACACGTAAGATCGTAGTTTATCGAACGACGTACCATTTTATGATTTGATCAGGTCTACGGAACCACGGCAAGAGATCACATCTTTCGAAGTTACTGCAAACCCCATCGTACAATAATTCATTACTTCGTACGAATTAAACCACCGTATCAACCATCGTTGATCAATGCGTAAAACCATAATTGCACTTCATTGTGATGCTTAGGAATAATTCTGATTTCATAGATACGTGTTTGCTGATATTCGAGACAAATTTTCGTGCGAATGAAATAATTCTGCTTAGATTTGTTTCACGAGTTCACTGCTTATCTCGTCTCAACATCAAGATAAACTTCTCGATTGCAGTATTATTACAGAAAACGGCGAATAGGCAAACCGAATATCTTACACACACGTACATAAATACACGTCTGTATCACCACACTGGCGTGGTCTTGTTTGTGTTCCAAAACTCTCTCAATTTTTTACCATGTGCATTTCGCATTATGCAATGAACCTCTAGATTCGGCCACTGCGGACCACACTAGACGACAGCACCGGGAATACGGAACATAGTCTATGACACGGTGTTACATAGAGTGTGTTCGCGCTAACGCTTACGGGCCGTTCGACTTGCGTTGAGCGCGCTCACATTCGCTTACGTTTACGTCGTTCGTGACGCTCACGCTGCCTCACCTCGCCTGAGTTAGCGTTTGTGAGCATTTCAGTTCCGTGATTCCGGGCGTCCATACCAACGCTCATGAGCGCTGCAAGCGACAAGTGGTACAACCAAAAATGTTTGAATCGTGTTCTCTGAACGCACCCATACATCTAGCACCATCTATCGGTCGTAACGTGCACTTTACGATCCACTCCCTGGCGGGGAGTTGGGCCGCCATATACTATTCATCGATGACCTCGCGCGCACACATGTATACTACATGTGACACGCGTATATACGAGTGTGTAGATACAAATATTCTAATGATAAAGCATGCTCTATGAATTCCGCGAAGGTCCTACATAGTTTTCGTTCATTAATTTATGATTGAATTTGAACTTGAAAACCAGTTATAGTCACGGACATTTTCGGTGCCAAATATCGATTTCGGGCTAATGATTATAGAATAGCAATCCTAGCTACGGACTCTGCGACACCTAGCAACCAAATGAGTCGCCGCTGTTTATTAGTAATATTGACAGTGCAATTATATTGATATTACTAGCGTTGTATCACCGTCCGTATTTGCTTCCAGTCAGTTTATTTTCACGATTTATTGTAGATAATAACTGGAAGAAGAGATGGTAATTAATTATTTGATATTAATTGTATAAATTTTAGTTGGTTGATCTGTAAAAATGTTGTAGTCGATATGTATAGAGTGAATTGACATGGAAATAATTCGAGAAGGATAACTCTGTTATTTTGGAAATTTTGCTTTTAAAATAAATATAAAAAGAATAACCATACTAAAGGTAAATACTATTGTTATATTTTCAGACTTCGACGTACATCAAACAAATCGGAGCTGGAACGAGAAAAAAGAGTACACCGAAATTTGAGTTGACCGAAGAGCAGAAAACTGATATCAAAGAAGCTTTCGACCTATTTGATCCAGATGGCACGGGGAAAATCGCTACGAAAGAATTGAAAGTAGCGATTAGGGCGCTCGGTTTTGAGCCAAAGAAGGAAGAGATCAAAAAGCTAATTGCTGATGTTGATCCGGACGGTGTTGGAAAGTTGTCTTTCGAAGAGTTTCTTAATCTGATGTCATCCAAAATGGCAGAGAAAGATTCCAAAGAAGAGATTTTGAAAGCCTTCCGTTTGTTTGATGACGATGATACAGGAAAAATATCGTTTAAAAATCTAAAGAGGGTTGCACGAGAGTTGGGCGAGAACTTGACGGATGAGGAATTGCAGGAAATGATCGACGAAGCTGATCGAGACGGCGACGGTGAAATTTCCCAGGAAGAATTTTTGCGTATCATGAAAAAAACCTGCTTGTATTGATGCAAATATCTTACCGTCATATATTTTTCTATCCAAGTTGTCATTTTCAATTTAAGACAGTGACAACTATTTGGCGTGTCAAAGAATACAATAAGCGGTGAATTTAAGCTCAGATTATATCAGCTCGATGTATTTTGCTCCGTGTCTGTAATCAAAGATTCTCAGATTTCTCGTTAAACACTTTCAGATATGCTACTGTACATCGAATTGCAGAACAAAGAGATCTTTAACAATTATCCGCGTATTCTTCGGCATGAAAAATTATCTGGTTTAATATAATTCTATCTACGGTTGTCTCATATGCGCTGAAATTTGTCATACTCATACGAATGGTGTTCTAGTTTAAAATTTGTTGAAACGAATGAAAAAATTGTGACGCTAGATTTAGTTTCCCGGAGTTAAACAGGTTTTTTTCATTTCATTAACATAAGCACAATGTTGATATCTTATCTTGAGCTTCAAAACATGATAACAGGCCATTATGATGTCAGAAGAAGTCAAAGACTATTTATAAATACATTTTCGTAGACTTTTTTCGATGCACTTCTTTTTCAACAAATTCTTTGTCAATAATCATTAAAATAGCTATCAATTTCAGGTCATTACTGAAAATCTGCTCAATCTCTTGTTTCGGATGATCGACATTGGAAAAAAATTATTTGCGTTTATTTTATGTCATGATGAAAAAAAAATTAAAATTTACATTCAAATCGAAATGTAGAAACATTCTTTTTATTTGAGTTTCAGCATGCTATACAAATTTAGGAATGCGATGTGAGAGTATGAAACAATTATTTTTCATACGTAAGTTCGAAACTATTATAAGAATAAATACTGAAATGATGAAAAATCTTGGCTCGTGTAGTGATAGACTGTGCTTAACAATACAATGATCCTTCCAAGCCAACCAAAGTTCCAACAGTAAAAAAAAACTTGAACATATCAAAACATTTACGGATTCGTTATACAGTGAATATGTACAACAACAAAAAAGAACTCTTACCTATTACGTCTTATGAACAAGATAGATGAATACTGGGGGTAAGGTGACGACATATAACGAAACTTAATCTAACACTATAGAAAATGATCATTTATTTGTCGATTTTTTCGATTTTTCACTTTTTGGGGATGCAATAGCAGTATTTATTAATTTTGCGATAAGGTGAGCTCTCTTCTTAGCTTTAGTGATACTCCGCGATAGGATTTCTTGACTTATCGGGATTCCACCTGTTTGCCAAATCATTGCATGATTATAAACGTTATCTTTAATGTGAACCGATTCATTGGTATTTTAACAGTTGAATAAATCATAAGAATTCGAAATGTTTTTCGTCAATCTTACCAGGTTTGTAGATGCCACATAATTCTTCGCCTTTGACTACAACAGATAGCTTCCCTACCGACAGGCTTTCCTCGTCATCTGTTGGATCTGCGATCAGAAGTTGGCTAAAAGGAAAAGCTGACATCAACGAAGAAATCGTTTTGACATTATATTTTAGTAGTTTTACGATGATCCATTGTCGTGTATGTTATTAAACAAAATTTATTGAATTGCAATTTTCTTTGAAAAGGTTGTAACTAGTAAACTATGTGATGTTGCAATTGATTCTGCATTATGCTCGATGTCATATGATCAACAAATACTATACCAGCTAAACTGTAGATTGATCGGTCATACAGTGCGACTAAGACGAATTCGAGAAAGCACCTTATTTCTTATAGCGGAATACAGTGCAAGCCCTGCTCGTGATTACTTACTCTTCGAATAGAGCAAAAGTTATCGATACGGGAAAACTGTTGACCTTGACTGGTGTTCTCGTTGTACTGTGTACAATTGTTACTTCTGTCTCTGCGTTGTACTCCACATGAGGTAATGTGACTGTAAAACAAACGATGGAACTATCAACAATGGACGATCGGTAAGTAATGAAAAAGTTTTTTGATCGTCTTACGAGTTTTAAAGGCTGCCATTAGAGCACCAAGGCAAGCGTCTATCACAGATCCGTCGTAATCGATGCATATAAGATCGCAATAGAGTACCCACGCCAATTTATCCTTGCATATGCACAATTCTTTCAAATCTATCGCTTCGGAATTTGTGAATATCTCGTTTACCATCTGTGTGGCAGCTTGTGCCTCGTCACCGGGTGGTCCAGGACGAAACTTTGGTGAACTTAACGGGGGTAGTTCAACGTTTGGTATCACAAAACCGCAATCTGATTTATCCGCTCTTGGTGTTGCTAATTCCTGAATAAAAATCGCCGAATATATCGACCTTGAAAATTGCAAACTTGAAATCGATCATTTACCGCCTTAATTCCACATATGACCGCCGTGTTTCCAATTTTGAATATAGCTGAAGCATCGGCTTCCGTGACCGCACCAACATTGACGCTGACTGGTCGAAATCGCAAAAACTCTCGACCATCGGGTCGTATGTCTTGTGTCTGGAATAATTACGAAGAATTGAATATGCATGTATGGAGGATATCGTGAAACATTGCTTCTTACAAGTGCTTCTTACTCGTAGAGTGGCGTATGGTGATTCAACTTACGAGATAATCGCGCAGGTACTTTAGTGGATGGATAGTCCTGAAAACCAAATCAAAATAGTTCAGTCAATAAAGGATCATGTATGTAGATACACAATTAATTTGACATAGGTTTGTGAAATTATTCTTATTTTACAATAACTAATATACAGATTTGCCAGATATTACGAACGACGATGCATTATATACTAACTTGTATTGTGAAGCCATGACTTCATTCGTTAAACATTGGACTTGGATAATAGAATAGGTTATGTTACGATAAGAGAAAGGTTATGTTGCAAAAACAGTACAACGTGTTGATGGTATACAAATATCCTGCAAATATCACAAATATGAACTACGGTGTTCCGAAATACATCGGTAATACTTTGGGTATCACTGGTCAATTTCGGAACACCGCCCTTACACAGAGTGATTCGAGAGTATGGAAACGGGGGAATCACTTTGGAGAAACAAATTTGGTTGAAAAATGAATCGAACAAAATTTTAGGGATTTTTTCCTAGTTATCAAATGTTCACCGTGAATTTGACCTTGAGCGTGATCTTCAAAATGTTTTGCTATTCTCTCACTAGGAGGCGCTAAGTGTCACTTCCCTAGGTGTAATATCTTCGAAATTGTGCAAGATATGGAATTTTTTTTAATAAAATGGAATAACGATCATGTCAGATTTGTATAGAATGATAATGGTGTACTGTTTTCTACATATTTATTTCGTGTTGTACACAGCAAGTTCACAATTATGAGGTCAGTGGAAAGATACCATGAGATTCAATCTGTAGAGCACCGGAAAACTTTTTCATCATTTTCAGAACACCAACAAGTTGTCTTCATGGCGGCTTGATGACAGTTTATTTTGCGGTTATTTATCCGTAGATTCATTGGAGTAATTACACAACTGTCATACTTTTCTGTCGGCTTGGATCATTATTCAAAATGGTAAGCTTAACTGTATCATCAATTCGACGCGATATCTCGAATCACCAACAGTTGCTCTACAAAATTTTGCATAGTCATTTGCCTAAATTTTCAAATGTCTTATATTTTGAGTCTCCCAGCAGTCTTTTCAGCTTCCTTGATTGTTCAAAATGACAGATGCTTTCAAAATTCATGTTTAACATTGATTTCATTGCATGTTTGGCCCGCACCTTTGATTTACCTGTAATCTCAATATAGGTTATGTGTGCATGAGGCCGTCATGTCATTTCTGCTAAAAAAACTAGCGGTTTACTGGAATATGGGTCTTATTTGATGCGACACTCCTCGTTCTGTTCATCCAAAAATAGTGCAATGTTTCTATTGTTATTTCAGTTTCGCAATCAATACGACAGTGATGTTACGGTATGGAGTCCGCAGGGACGTCTACATCAGGTAGAATATGCCATGGAAGCCGTGAAACAAGGATCGGCAACGGTGGGCTTGAAGAATAAAACACACGCGATACTGATCGCCCTAAAACGAGCCTCTTCCGAGCTTTCTGATTACCAAGAAAAAATCATTCCCATCGACGGTCACATGGGAATAACTCTGGCTGGT
Source organism: Arge pagana (assembly GCA_963969455.1). Lineage (NCBI taxonomy): Eukaryota > Metazoa > Arthropoda > Insecta > Hymenoptera > Argidae > Arge > Arge pagana. Next base: position 23,804,602 of record OZ018308.1, on the reverse strand, counting down.
CTTACTGCCGATGCTCGAATGTTGAGGTTCGTTGCGAAATAGAAAATAAATTTGACGTACAGTTTGGTCCTATTGAATGTAATTTTTCTAGTCGTTACATGAGGACGGAATGCTTGAACTATAAGTATTCGCACGACACTGTCTTACCTGTGAGTCGCTTGATCGCCAATCTGGGAAACAAGATGCAAACGTGTACTCAAAGATATGATCGACGTCCATACGGTGTCGGTCTTCTTGTTGCCGGCTACGATGATCAAGGACCTCACGTCTATCAAACTTGTCCGTCTGCCAATTATTACGACTGTAAAGCAATGGCCTTAGGTTCTCGCTCGCAGAGCGCTCGTACGTATTTAGAAAAACATTTGGGCGAATTCCTGTCCTGCGATCTTGATGAACTCATCAAGCATGGACTCCGAGCTTTGCGTGACACGTTACCGAACGAAGTTGATCTCACTATCAAGGTAAGCTTCGTTGTTTTCCCATGATGCTGAAACATGAGATACGTAGATGACTAGAATCGAAGGGTCTAACCGAATACATATGGCGAATTTCTATGTTCATATGTGCCAGTTTGACGACCAAAGCTGTAAATTCGCACAGAGTCATCTTTTGTTGTAATAATCGATAGAAAAAATTGGGTATTCGAAATTCGTTGGGGGCAGATTTTCCAAATCTATTCCGCTGGACTCTTTATTCTCTTTTGATCAAACTCAGACTTCTTACATTCGAAAAGTTGAGTTGATATCGACAATAACATAAAGTTATCGATTTTATATACATGTGGCTGGAGTATTCTTCCGTGTGGAATTTGGACTGCTCAATAACTTTCAATAAATTTTTTAGAACGTGTCCATTGGAGTTGTCGGTAAAGAGACACAGTTTAAAATTCTCGACGAAACCGCGTTGGGCGTGTATTTGGCTTCGATTGAAGGCGATGAGAAGCGATCGAGGGGTCCAAGTGCGGCGGATGACTCTCAGCCCCCACAACCACCTCCTGCCGATGAAGGCCCACGAGACCCGCAAGCAGCAGTCGCCATGGATACAGAGTGAATGATATTGTAATTTTTTCTTACATCCGTTAAAATAAATGAATAACAATAACATCTTATATTGTCTTATCCATTGGAACGACGAATTTCAATTTTCCTGCATCATTGCAGACGCTATAATAGTTTAATTTCAAATGTCAAATTTCGATCAGTTATTTTGTAACAGCGAAATAATAAAATAAATTTTTATATTTCTCATCCTTCCGGTTTTCGTAAATATCTTATTGTATTTTTTTTTACTTATCAGAATCGGTTTTTAAAAATTCAGATCTGGATTCAATAATTTATTCAAATAAAAATCATACATGAGGTCTGTATACATATATACATCAATGATCACCAATAATTCTTATCGAAATTTGTATTTCGATAACGTACAGCATTTAACGTGTTACAATAAGTCCAATCGTATCTGCAATTTCGTTTGACCGAGTTGGCGGAAATCTAGAAGAAATTACACTTCACAATCCGATCGAAGATACTTCTCTTGGATGATCTACTGCATAAATTTAATTTTTTTATACAGTATTATATTATACAATCGTATAATTAATAAGTAGTGAGTTAACATTTTTTTAAATGTTTTTCTTTTCTTGAATGAATTTTGAGTTGTAAGTTTGCTCTTCGGCACGCTCATGATTTTTGTTAAAGAATGGAGATATTCTTGAATTTGGCTAAGATGCGATATCTTCTTGTACGTTATCAGCTTTGCGTGACTTTACAATGTTCGTTAAGAAAAATTCTCCTGCTTTATACGACGATCGAACCAACGGACCGCTCGCTGTGTAAAGAAAGCCTAATTCATTTCCTACATTTTCCCATAGTTTGAATTGTTCTGGTGTCACGTATTCGATGACTTTCAAATGCCGCTTCGTTGGCTGCATGTATTGGCCTAACGTGAGAGCATCAACACCTGCTGTGCGCAAATCTTTCATCGCTTGATGCACTTCCTGCTCTGTTTCACCCAAGCCTAGCATGATTGACGACTTGGTTATCAGTTGCGGATTGTATTTTTTTGCCATTTCCAAGACACTCAGTGATTGCCTATCGAATCAGAAAGGAAGTCATGAGTATCTAAAGCGAAATTACTACGTTCAATGGTATGAAAACAATCGTTAAACATAAGGATACCTGTAATGGGCACGTCTGTCTCGAACAAAAGGTGTCAATCGTTCGACCGTCTCAATATTATGCGCGAACACGTCAAGCTTCGACAGAACTATCGTTTCCACGCACTGCTCGTTGCCCCTGAAGTCTGGTACTAAACACTCTACGAGTATATCGCGACTCCTAAAATAAACCAATAATCCAATTGACAATAAACCATGATTCCTTGAATTTTCTTGGCGAGGAGGAAACGTGACAAACAGTATTTTTTGATACAAGAGAGAGGCTCTATTTTAGCACGCGTCTATTTGCGCAGCATGCGTAAAATCGAGCCTTGTATATAAAATGCCGAGAAAAATACACACCTCTTCTTTATTTCCCGAACAGTAGCAGCAATATGACTCGCACCTCCATCCGGCAAATCTAAAACGAAACGTGTTAAAATCGCGCATAATGCACGGTAACTTCAATATGAGTGAAGTATGAAAGCAAGTCGACAAAAATGACTAACCATCACGATCAACCGACGTTAGTACGATGTAGTCCAAACCCCATTCGGCGATGGCTAATGCTGTGTTCACTGGTTCATCTGGATTCGGCAACTCCGGAGCACGAGCAGTTTTAACTGAACAAAAACGGCAGCCCCGTGTGCACGTGTCACCCATCAACTGAGACATTGATATTATTGTTATTTCAGACAGGATATTCGACGCCGAGTGTCTTGGGTATCAGTTGTCTAGTTCCCAAAAAATCTACAGCTTAATACTTCTAATAGTTTCAGGATGATTTCCAAATTCCAATGTATTCCTTAACGCAGACAGTTCATTTTTAACATGCTTTCATCAGCTTGGTATGTATATTCGTTTGTATGTAATAAAATGATTGAAAACTGGTCGGAACGTACCATAATAGTAGCAGTTGTGGTACCATGTTCACCACCACCCCAGCATTCACCGATATTCGGACATCGAGCTTCTTCGCAAACAGTACTCAACTTTAACTGACGAAGTTGAGATTTCAATTTGCTGAAATTGGAACCCATAGGAATTTCCGTCTTCAGCCATGGTGGCAATCGCAATCGCGTCTTCTCGCCTTTTTCCAATTTCAATTTACCATCGTAATTGGGTACAGAATCGGAGACGAAATCATCGAACGATGGTCCGTTGGATAATTTGACCGTGAATTCGGTTTTCCCATCCTTCTTGCATTTCATACACTATGTGATGAGCAGAAAAAATGATGTAAGCTGTGGCAATAGTTTGTGGCGTAGCATAAACTAAAAAACTTACGCTTGTATGGAACTTATGAAATCCGGTATTCGTAAAGTATGATATACGAGTCGATCGAAACATGTTTAATTCTCACGTGCATTCGAATGACATATTCTGAGCTGAAATTTGTAAGATTTGGTGGCACGTCCGATTGACACTATATTGATTACAGATAACCTTTCACAACAAATTTCACAATAGTCGTCTGCTCATTGACGTAAGTATCTTCTGCTGGGTGAGTTTCGATCAGTGCCATCTAGTGCCATGTATCTATGAATACTAGTGAACTACGAATACTAGTATTCCTTTGTTCATGATCAGTGCCGTAAACATAGCGACGAGAAGGATCGAGACACGAGATGTAGCCCGTGTGCTGAGGCGGTCCCGTATACAACTGCCGCTTGGTGGCTCTGCTAGGACGCGTACTTGCGTAGCGCGTACGCGCATTCATGTCGTGTAGTGCGCGTCGAGCGCAACGTGCTAGCGTAGTGTCATGAGTGTGCGCGCTACGAAGGTACACGTCCTAGCAGAGCCACTAAGTGGCGGTCGTATATGGAACCATTTGACGCTGAAGATTTAATAAGAATTATGTCTCCTGTCACGAGGCTTCTTGCATAGAGCATTGACTGACAGGTACACATTATGATGGACACACATTATGACAGGCACACATTATCACAGGCACACATTATGACGGGCACACATTATGACAGGCACACGTTATGCAAGGCACACATTATTACAGGCACACATTATCACAGGCACACATTATGACAGGCACAAATTATGAAAGGCACACATTATTACAGGCACACATAATGACAGGCCCACATTATCGCAGGCACGCATTATGACAGGAACACATTATGACAGGCACACATTATTGCAGCCATACATTATGACAGGCACACATTATCACCGGCACACATTATTACCGGCACACATTATCACAGCCACACATTATGCCAGGCACACAATATGACAGGCCCACATTATCACAGGCACACAATATCACAGGCACATATCTGTCTTCTTCTAACGAGGAAGGTAGCTCTACCATATCTTTCAGAACATTGAAAGTATTTAATTTTGTTCTTCTTGCGAAATACGTTAGTTTATTCTGAAATCGCTGTTGAACTCAAAAATAGAAATCAATTAGAAAAAATAATTCTTTGTAGCAAATTTTCGAGGGGGTCCATCATGTTTTGGTTTCTTTTTTGTCGTGCATTCGACGAGCTGAAGAATGAACAAATGAAGCTTGCAAAGCATTTGATTATATTATCAATTCACAGATCAGCAGGACAACATCGAATGAATGAATATGAAAGTAAGAGAATGGTCCGTTTCCCACACCGATTCGATTTACATCAACGGCATTGGTATTTCGCAAATAAATCTGCTATGCGCACCGCAAGTAATGTCGTTGAGCTGACCATTCTGATATATGGATCCGCAATGCTCGTTGCTACCAGAGTTATCGGGTTGTCCGGGTGCCCACTCGGTGAATCCAGCTTTTGCTATGGGCTCGCCATGAACCGTGACATACTGTCCGTGCTTGAACAAATCGTGAAATCCAATATGTGCAAAATGTGGATGATTCGTCCCCGGGGGAGCCGGTAATTTTTCGAAGAGGTTGGCAATGACTTTCGATTCTGCAATTGAATTGATGATGGCCAAGTGGCCACCCTCTTCTTCGCAGATCACTCTTGCCTCGTTCCAGGGTGCCGTTTTCGAGTGTAGTTTGTGCCCGCCGATTCCAGGTGTATACCTGAATTCAACGTGGGAATGATGCAAAGTCAAGTAATAAATGCAATTACGCTGTTGTAAATTTTAATTCATGTCTTTCATCACTTACGTGTAGTCGTCACGTTTTGCTGCCGATTGACCCCACGCGTAGCAATGTTTCGCATACAGAGAAGCAGCCGGAAACTGTTGGACTATGATAATGGAGGATCATAATGTATTCATCATCTTAGAATTGTGAAATCAAAAAAATATCAACCAGCCACCAAATATCTAATATGAAGTCGTGCTACGACCATTGAAATCGAAGAAAAATTGAGACGCTCATTATCAGATACGAGTTCGAATATTTTATTTGCTTAAATAATATTATTATCGACAAATTTAACACTGAATAACTTATTTCCATTTTGATGAACACCTACCAGTCACCGATGGACAGACTGTCACTGCAGGCGAAGGGTAGGCGACTAGTTGGATCGCAGATGTCATCGATATCAACATCAATACTGAGCCGAAAAGAATAACCATGATCGACGAGCAAGCAACAACAATTGTAGCGTTCAAATGAATAACGAACCACTAAGTTTATCGGTAGAATAATAAGATTTCAAATATTTAAGACATAAGAGCAAATCTCAACAACGTCTCGACTTGTACTGATCCAGTCCAAGAACTGATGAGCTGGAACAGTAAATCCACATCTGCTATACTAAGTACCAATTTCGAATCCAGATGTTCTGTCAGATCGCTTTAATTATTCGACTGTCGCGTGATTGGCTGCAGTAAGAGTTAATAATAATAGCACTGATTCTTGGCGAGACCTCTTCATTAGCTCGTCAGCTATTCAAGTGCAAATATACATCAAGCTGATGTATATGAGCAATCTAGAATTTATCAATAAATTCCAAGTTTGTTCGTCTATCTACTTGCAATAAAATAGCATAGATAAATACAGGACATGTTTTATTGTCGATGGCTCGGTACCGACAGTCAAAGTAGATTTGTGTGTCGAACGTTCCCTCGCATATTCTTCGCTTTCCTGCGATCATTTCGATTTTTCACGCCTTGCCTGAAATTTACGACTCAAGATTTAAATTTATAACTCAATAATCACACATAAACGTGATTTGAAAAAAAAATCGTACAAGTACACAAAAAAAGGAATTTTTAAAGAATCCAATTTGGTCCATTATTGAAAAAGTTACGGGCGAGAAAACGAAGTTTAACGTCTTTGGAACGGATTAATCGTTGAAAACTCTAAATCTAGTTCAAGTTCTCTAAGCACTGTACATCCTCTCATTCTCAGCCGTAGAACTGTCGCAATCTTCTTCTTCCTCCTTCTCTCTTATTAGTTAGAACCCCTCGACCGTGGGGTGAGCACATGCCACTAAGACTGTCGCAATCATGTCATCATTTTGTACAATTTTCAAATATCAGAATTATATATGTTCGCTATAGAACCACAGCCTAATGGACACTCTCAGAAGGATGCCTAAAAAAACTAGTCTAACCAGTTAGGTTGAATTTTTTTTTATTCTCAGTTCACAAGTTCATAAAAGCTACAGTAATAGCCAAGGTGACGAGGTACAATTTGGTCAAGACGAGGTTTCGTTGTAAATTCGAAATAACTTGATGAAAAAAATTCTACGGTAACAGCAATGGCAGCTGTAATACTGAAGGTCGGAATGCGAGGTAGTTCAGAATTCGCGAATTTGGATAATTTGCAGAGCTTAGAATTTGGCCTGCGAATTTGGTATTCATTCCAGCTATGTTATTTCAGCTTCTTATGTACGGTGAATCCGGTAAAAGGGGAGCCGTGTGTTTCTAAAAAATCGGAGGGATCAGTTTTTTAAGATCTATGTTGTCGGCCAGCTCGGGGATGTGCATGAAAGTTGTGTCGTTGCGATTCGTTTATGCTCCGAATCTCCAATACGACTCGAGGTTCACGCCACATGCTGGTTTAAAATGAAGGAATCGGTAATTCGCAAATGAATGGGACGTTGGACGGACAATGCATGTCGTTGAGTTGACCGTTTTTGTATACCGATCCGCAATTCTCGTCGCCCTGCCAGTTATCCGGTTGTCCAGGCGCCCATTCCGTGAATCCAGCCTTGGCCACGGACTGACCATGGATGGTAACGAGTTGTCCTTTTTTGTACAACTGGTGGAATCCGATATTGTAAAAATTCGGGTGGTGCGAGCCATGAATTTCCGGGGCCTTTGCGATCAGACTAGCAATAGCCTTGGACTCTGCTACCGAATTGATGATCGCTAAGTGGCCACCTTCTTCTTCGCAAATCAATCTTCCCTCGTTCCACGGTACCGGAGTTACGTGCAGTTTGTGTCCACCGATGCCCGGCGTATATCTGTGCATAGGAAACGAGTCACTCGATGGACAATGATGACAGCGATGAGATACATCGAATCGTAGCGTTGTGGCGATCGATCCTCGGTATTATCTATTACTCACGTGTAATCATCGCGTTTCGCGACCGGATTTCCCCAAGCGTAGCAAACCTTGGGAACCGGAGAAAAAACAGGCCATTGCTGAACTGTGAAAATGCAACGATACCATAATACTCGTCTACGGCGACCATGATTTATCTTTGTCGGTCTCGTGAAATAACCGTTTCAGTAGAAAGTTGGAGGATATGGAAAACTGTACCATGGTTTACAACGGCGTTTTAAGCCATAGTACAGTTTTCCATACCCTGATAGCCACACTTTCTGTCCAAAAATTGGAATATCCGTGATTGCAGTAAAATTAAGGACAAGCTTACGGCAAGTCTCTGCAAAGCATCATTTGCTTACAAGTTGTTACAAATCTACCGCTGCAAATTGAATACAAGCTGAATGTCAGATTTTTAGTAAAGCTAATGTACGGCAAGATTTTATTCTTTAGTTTTTTCCGTCAAATTAGCTGCAGATTTACGACAAAACTTGTACGACTATTCAATGCTTTCCGTCAATTTGACTATAAATTACGGTAGCAGATTTCTGACAAATTGCCAGTTACATGTCAATCAGAGTAGCTTCAAACCTTCTGCTGAGGCGGTCACGCTTACGCTCATCGTAGACCGTGCTTATCAATAAATTGGTGATTCCCAGCAATTTCGAGAGCAGTGTCGCCAACCGTACGATAATTATCGTACTTCGTTCCGCCTCAGAATCCATAAATTTAGTGATAATATTCCCCAGAAAATGTGTTCAAACGGTGAAAGTGATCGAGCACAGACCAATGTGCAAGATGTTTTAATAAGATCCAAATCTACAGTTTTGAGAGAAACGTGATTAAATGAATCATATCTTCAATATCTATGTCAAAGTTTGCTTCTCCGTTCCAATTTCGAGTTCACTTACTGTCTGTCTGTCTATCTACCTGCCTGTCTGTATATCTGTCTGTCTGCTTGTCTGTATATCTGTCTGTCTGCCTGTCTGTATATCTGTCTGTCTGTATGTCTGTCTGTCTGTATATCTGTCTGTCTGTATGTCTGTCTGTCTGTCTGTCTGTCTGTCTGTCTGTCTGTCTGTCTGCCTGCCTGTCTGTCTGTATGTATGTATGTATGTATGTATGTCTATATGTCTGTCTGCATGTCTGTCTGTATGCATGTCTGCATGTCTGTCTGTATGTATGTCTGCATGTCTGTCTGTATGTCTGTCTATATGTCTGTCTGTATGTCTGTCTGTATGTCTGTCTGTATGTCTGTCTGTATGTCTGTCTGTATGTCTGTCTGTATGTCTGCCTGTATGTCTGTCTGTATGTCTGTCTGTATGTCTGTCTGTCTGTCTGTCTTTATGTCTGTCTGCCGAAATAGCTCTCAAATGGCAAGATATTTCCCGACTTACTTGACACTCGCTGTTATAATTTGGTCAATTAACTAGGATCCATTTTCTGTATGAGCTTCAAAACTGAGATTCAAAAACTCCTTCCACAAATTCTTAGCTTATATAGTATCTATGTGGAAAAAAAAATCAGCCTTCTGCGATAAAACTAGTTGTACAAGCAACGCTTCGAAGAACTATAACTGAGATGCTATTGAAAAATAACTACCAAAAGGAATACGTGTGACTTGAAAAACTGTGACAGGACGACTAACGACTAGTAAATATATACAAACTGGAGAATTCCAATATTTGTCAATTTCGGTATCATCCCTCCTGAATAACTTTTCATGCCATTTCTTCCAGAAGAGAATATTGGAACGCCCAACTAACAATAAGCTCGATGAAAAATTTCAACAAAAACATTTTCACCTCGAGCAACACATACCTGTGGTTGATTGACACGACGTGAGTGATGGGTAGGCAAACAGCTGGAGCGCAGACGTCATGGACATCGGAATCAACAGTAACGCGCGAACGTCAATCATGATGGGCGAAAATCAGACTACCCAGCTTATACTTATTGTTAATACTAATCTCCAAGTCGTTGCGTCCCGAGTTGACCTTGACTGGTCCCAAAACTCTTTAATTTCTCCACCGCGATCCGATCATTAGCTCAATCGTGTGTCTACTGCGTATGAAATGAGCTCTCATCTCTGATATCAACCGCCAACTCGCTTGGGAAATCCCAGTTCGGTTTGCTGTTGCAACATCTTTGCAGTATCTTCGCCTATCTCGCGAAGCAAAAAAAAAAAAAAACAAGTTGAGAAGAGACCAAAGGTTGATGATAGTCTTATTGCTCGGCGATAACTATACTCCACGAGCTCGTGCAATTAACGTACATTTATTTGCGACCTTATCATTGTTTTTCCACCTGCAGCGTATCTTTCGGATGGTGACGTGCATATCCGTCGAGTTTATTACAAATAAAGAGATGCGTCGCTGAACAATGGATTCCAATACAAAAATTGAGAGTATTCAAGCAAAATAGAGAAACGGGTTTTCTGAAAAGTCGATGTCATTTCGAAGAGACTGTAGAAAATTGAATGGACCATGTCTAGTAGAAATGAAATCGAGTTTACGTTTAGTAGCTGACCGGTTCGACTAGATTTGACGCAGGTGCTGGCCAGTACACTGCTTTTCCTGTTTCTGTCTAATAACTAATCAGTTTGGTTTCGAAACCAATCGAGAACTAATTTTTCCCCATTGGGGGTGGTTTACAGCTTGTAAGCTTGAGGCATTTAGGGATTTTTTTTTAAGGTGATAATAATAAACAACAATATTGAAACTTTGTAGTTATATTGTACTACTCAAATAGCGTACAACATCATTTTTACAATCATACGCAAATGTAGGAGATTGAACGCTCTACAAAAAAGGATTCCTACGATTTTCTGATAAACTGATTGGTTCAAGAGTTATCGAAGATTAAACTTCAACTCACTGTCAATCTTGCCGATTTTTGGATGTCGCAACAGAACTATAAAGTCTTATCCAACAATTTGGCCTGGAATAGTGTAATTAAAGTTTGTAACGAAATATTCTGCTTGAATTCGCAAATAGAAGAAATACTGTTCAGTACCTCGAGGAATGTTGGGCAACAATTTTTGATAAAATTAATCATAATGTTAGAAAGAAGGAATCGGTAATTCGCAGATGAATGGGACATTAGACGGACAGTCTATGTCGTTTAGTTGACCGTTTTTGTATACCGATCCGCAATTCTCGTTGTCATTCAAGTTATTCGGTTCTCCAGGCGCCCATTCCGTGAATCCAGCCTTGGCCACGGACTGTCCATGGATGGTAACGAGTTGTCCTTTTTTGTATAGCTGGTGGAATCCGATATTGTAAAGATCTCGATGGTTGGATCCGCGAATTTCCGGTGCTCTGGCGATCAGACTAGCAATGGCCTTGGACTCTGCTACCGAATTAATGATCGCTAAGTGGCCACCTTCTTCTTCGCAAATCAATCTTCCCTCGTTCCACGGTACCGGAGTTGTGTGAATTTTGTGTCCACCGATGCCCGGCGTATATCTGTGCATAGGAAACAAGTCACTCGATGGACAATGATGACAGCGATGAGATACATCGAATCGTAGCGTTGTGGCGATCGATCCTCGGTATTATCTATTACTCACGTGTAATCATCGCGTTTCGCGACCGGATTTCCCCAAGCGTAGCAAACCTTGGGAACCGGAGAAAAAACCGGCCATTGCTGAACTGTGAACGTCAAGCGATATCATGATTCTAGTCTGCGGCGACCGTGATTGATGCAACAAAAAAAAACTATAGCATTCATTCTCTCTTCGTGCAGATAATTTTTTAGGCAAAATTAACCCTATTGCTGTGTCGAAATGAGGTTTGATGTCAGTGTCAATTTGTTTCTCATTTTCTTGCCACGCAGGAAATACGCGTTTTCTTGGGAAAATCATCCATTTCTTCATCCCGGAACCAATTGGGACCGTCTTAATCCTTCAGCAAAGCTTCTTTTTAGCTCAAAATTCAAATCCCTGAACGGATTTTTGGCGAGGATATCCCATTCACTCCCCACCCTCCCTCAAAGTTTTTCCTGTATTTTCACTGTATGGTGTGGTGTGATGTGGTGTCGTGTGGCGTAGTGTAGAGTGGTGTGGTGAGGTGTGGTGCGGTGTGGTGTGGTGTAGTGTAGAGTAGTGTGGTGAGGTGTGGTGCGGTGTGATTTGGTGTAGAGTGGTGTGGTGTGGTGCGGTGTGGTGTAGTGTGGTGCGGTGTGGTGTGGTGTAGAGTGGTATGGTGTGGTGTGGTGTGGTGTAGAGTGGTGTGTTGTGATGTGAAAATTTGGTATGAGCTGAAAAAAAAGACTTGACTATTAAAGTTAATCTTTAATCGCGGAGGTACCACCGCGAGATTATTGTTTACGTCCTCGTTTTTTGAATGAGAATAGGTTTTTCAAGAGTATAGCAGATTCGGAGTTTTCGAGAGTTGCGTGTGTATTTCTCGACATGAGCAAGAAATCACAGGGGAAATGGATAAACAAATGAAGGATGATCGTCGTGGTTGCAATAATTTTTTATGCCGATCATTTTAGACCTTCAGCGCGCGTAATTTTTTTTCGAGAAGAAACTATTGTGACGCCTAACAAAGCTCGATGAGAGAAAAATGTAGGACCAACATTTTTATGGTGAGCTTAACGGTCACGATTGCGGTTAGATGACCGCTAGTCATGTTAAGCAACACATACCTGTGCTTGATTGGCATGTCGTAACCGATGGGTAGGCAAACAGTTGCACCGCAGATATCATTGGCATCAGCATTAATAGTAGGCCGACAATAATAGTCATGATCGATGAACAATAAATTAAGGAGTGATCGACTTTTCGTTGTTCCTGAGAAGTTGCCCGGGGCTCGATCGCCACAGAATTGTCCAGTCTTCAGCTAAACCGCGTTCGTACTGCCTCGGAGAAAGTAGTGATCTCTGCATGGACCATCAAATCAGACAGCGGACATCCGTCGAGATTGTGCCATTATATTCCTGCGAGTGTCCTTGACCCGTTACATTGCTTCGTAATAAATGCAGATCTCTGTCCTCTCCTTTCGCCTTCCTCACAACTAATTTTTATGAAAATGTATCGAGCCAACTGAAATCTGGAATGAGTCGAAATATTGCCACGACGATATCATTGGTGTCCGTCTAACAACGAATGCTCAGCAAACTAGACAAAAATGTTTCGAAATATCGAAACTTGGATTACACTCTTTGAGCAGTAAAATGCTGAAAAAACTAACATTTCAACAAGTTCATCATTTTTTCCCCAGCCTTGGACTGGAACTTTGAGAGAAAAAATATATTCATCACGTCCGTCTTACAATAACAATATGATGAGACAATATACATGGAGTAAGCACAACGTACGTCACATATAGCTCCAGAAAGTATATTTCGTTTATTTTACATGTTTGCCACTAGAAAAACAGGCTGGCGTAGTGGTGTAACCCTGCAAGATGTATCTTTCAGTTAGTGCACAAAAAATAACTGATCCAAAAGTTGTAGCACCGTTGAAGTTCTCCTTTGAAATGCTACACATTTTTTTCATCCAGTTTCCGCGTACAAATTGAAACTGTGATGTTAGATGGGCTCCTGAAGCTGTGCCATCACTCGGTATTACTGCGTGAATGTGATGCTTGGTGTGAACAAGGTATCATCGTTACAAAGTGTGTCACTGTGCTGATACTGCGAACGAGTGTGGAATTTGTAGACTATAACTATACGTGCGTACTGAGTGCGTCAGGCTGAAGAATGAGCAGTTGAAGCCTGCAAAGCGTGAGATTATATTATCTATTTTCTGGTCAGCAAGAACATCATCGAACGAGTCATATAGACGAAGATGTGGTGTGTTCACCGCAACGATTCGATTCACATCGGGGGCATTGGTATTTCGCAAATGAATCTGGCAAGACTATCGCAGTCGATGTCGTTGAGTTGACCATTCAGGTAAACGGATCCGCAATGCTCGTGGCCACCTTTCATGTTAGGTTCTCCAGGCGCCCATTCGTCAAATCCGGCTTTTGCTATGGGTTCGCCGAGAATCGTGACAAACTGTCTATCCTTGAACAAATCGTGGAATCCAAGGTGTGCGTAATCCCACTGACTGGTTTTCGGGGGAGTCGGTGATTTTGCGAACAGGTCAGCGATGGCTTTCGATTCTGCAACCGAATTGATGATGGCCAAGTGTCCACCCTCTTCTTCGCAGGTCAATCTTGCCTCGTTCCATGTTACCATCTTCGGGTGGAGCTTATGCCCACCGATTCCCGGCGTATACCTGCAATAAAGTAAATATAACTGCAATTCGAATTGCACCGAATTGAATCTCCACTTAGCACATCTGTTATTGCTCACGTGTAGTCGTCGCGTCTTGCTACCGATTGACCCCACAAGTAGCAATGTTTCGCATACAGAGTAGCAGCCGGAAACTGTAAAACTATAATAATAGAGGGTCCTAATGTGCATATTAATATTACTATATTATATTAATGTGCTTGCACTTGCACGAAGGTCATAGGCAAAATAGTTTTAAAAAGAAGTAGGGCAGGGGAGAGAGAGGGAGAGCAGAAGGGAGTGTTAAAAAAATGTACAGTACTTTGCACGCCGATTCATAAATGCAGCCTTAGTTTAGTTTTTCATAGCAGCAATTTGTCTAGTAAAACTTGACCAATGATCACTACGTTACCCCCGTGTTTGCATTCGTATAGTGAAAAGCTGAGTGTCAGAGCTGCAAAGACCTTTCTCGATTTGGTCGACGAAAAATTTGAAAAAAAATTAAGAAAAAAGAACAAGAAATTTTCAAATCTGTTTTGAAGATTTTATAACTGCATAACGTATCCGAATTTCTATTTCACACTTACTGGTCACCGACGGACTTATTACCAATGCAGGCGAAGAGGACTCGATAAGTGGGATGGCAGGTGCCATCGACATCAGCATCATCAGTAACGCGAGAATGTCAATCATGGTCGCCGAAAATGATAGGACGAAGCTTATATTTCTTATTTTTATTAATCTCGAAGTTTTGGCGTCACGAATTCAGCTTTGTTTGTCCCGAAAAGATCTGATTTCTACAGAGCGATCCGACCACCAGCTCAATCGTATATCCACTGCCTAAGAAATGCTCTCAGCTTTCATATCAACTGCAAACTGATTAGAAAATTGATTTGCGAAGGGATCTATGGTTGATGATACTTGATACTTTTATTGCCCGATGATAACTCGACTCGAAAAGCTCGTGCAAATTGAGTATTGTTTTTGCGATGTTGAAAGTGACGTGCATCTCCCTAACTACAAACATTGACAGCAGTTGATCAAAACAGAGAAATATGCTATCTGAAGATCCACAACTCCCCTCGTCTTTACAGATTTTACAGGAGCGAGTTCGATTTTAACATTAATTTTTAGGCGAGCATTTCATCGACAGGGCTGGAACGTATTCTTGTAAAATATATACTTAAAAACGACTCTGACACTGGCCATCAAGTTTGCAGTATAAGCTGTACTGCAAGTTCTGCTGTGAGCTTACCATAAAGTTAGAGGTCGTACTTGTAGACATGGGAGATTGTTAACCGAATAGTTTGGATCATTCAGTGGTACAAAATTGGGTAGAGGTTGGATCAGAAGGTTAACGAACTTTAAATCACGTTAAGGTCACCAATAATTCATAAGGAGCAGATTGAGAGGAGAACTTATATATACAGAATGCTCAAACATTGCGCTCGCGAGAAAGGCGAGCTGACAGCGTGACACAGGTGGCCGCGTACCGGCCGGGTAGCGAACCAACGTCCGGAGCAAACTCGCCACAGTATTCTCCCTAAAAGCCGAGTCAACGGAGCAAAAAACAAATAATATATAGGAAAGTTTTGGAACTTTGTGACAATGGTTATTCTGCCTTACGAAAAAAGACGAACTTAGTTTGATTGTTTTTTCCTCAATTATCTTTCGATTTATTGGTGATTTTTCGAGGTGCAGCTGAATGCGACGCAGACGGAAATTTACAGAAATCGAGTTTCGCAGAAATGTTTCGAGCAGTTCTTAGTGCACAAATCTCTGTGTACTAAAGGAAAAATGTTGCGGTAATAAATCCTTCTACACCTAAGCGTGAAGAGTAAATCATTCGTACAACGGTTATCAATAGGTATGAAAATACAGGAAGCTCTGAGAAACAGTCAAGTTAGTTGGTTAATAGGCGTTTTATCGTTATTTTTCAGGTACTACCAGAGAGTCGAATACTTTTGCTTCTGTGTTGACGGTTCGGTGATTTGATCAGGACTTTGTCCTCTTCGCTGCTGGTATGAATAATCAATCGACGGTGACCTCACAGGCTAAAGGCGGCCAAACAACTCGAAGCAAATTCTTCGCGATAATTCGTACAGCATTTTCGCCTCATTTCGCAATTCTACAAATTCTTGGTCCATACGTTTGTTCGTCGGTAGGTATTTGGCCATTCTTGCGAATGGAGCAGGAGATGTCTTTTTTTGTTTTTTTTTAAAGAGTGCACGTCTTACAGTAATGTACCCTACAATATTTCGTTTATTTAAGATCCGAGAGGTAAGATAGTTAGCTTGCTACCATAGTAATTCAAAATCGTATATGCCAGAAATATCTCTTTAGTCGCGGCTAACTTGTGTGGAAGGTTAAATTCGACGGAAACAACGAAGACACATTCAAGCGCACCAATGCGGTGATCAACATTCTGGTGAAATTTATATCCCCAGAATGTAGTGTTTATTCATTGTACATGTTTTCCACAAGAACAATAAGCTGGCGTACTTATGTAACCCTGCAAGATTATATTGTATTTTTTCGAAGGCGTACACGCCTTCCGAAACTTTCGGACCCCCTTCTAACATCGTAGTTTCAGCTTGTATGCAAAAAATGAGCGATACAAAAGTTGTATTGGCCCCGTCGAATTTCTCGGTCGAGACTACAAACTTTTTGCGTACAAAGGGAAACTGCGATGTTAGATGGGCATCTGATGCTTTTGCATTGCTTAGGATTACCGCGTGTCCCTTGCCTAACAGTATGAATGTGATGCTCGGTGTGAACAAGGGGTCATCCTTACAAACTGTGTTCACTGTGATGCTATTGCAGATGCATATCGAATCTGTGGACTTTGAGTATATGTACACTGAAAAAAAAGGATAGTTGCAGCAAGCATCCGTTGGATGGCCATCTGCATCGCTATCCCTAGCCGTATAAACGCGAGCGCCACAATACTACTAGGATACGGAGGACAACCATCTAGCATGCGGAGACTAACCAGAAAACGGCTACCGCAGCTATCCTTTTTATTCAGTGTATGCTCTGTTTTTGACAAGCTGAAGAATGAACAATTGAAGCTCATGAAGCTCTTTAGATCATATTACACATTTTTTGGTCAGCACGGAAATCTTTGAATAAAGAGATATAGAATTAAGACAGTTGTCTGTTTCCCACAACAAGTCGATTCACGGCAATGGCATTGGTGTTTCGCAAATAAATATGGCACGAGAACTGCAAGTGATGTCGTTGAGTCCACCACTTTTGTGAAGGGATCCACAATTCTCATTGTTTCGCCAGTTATCTGGTTCTCCGGAGGCCCATTCGTTGAATCCGGCTTTTGCTATGGGCTCGCCATGAATCGTGACGAACTGCCCTTCTTTGTACAAATCGTGGAATCCAATGTGTGCGTAATTTTGCCCCGGTGCTTTTTCGAAGAAGTTAGCGAGGACCCTCGATTCTGCAATCGAATTGATGATGGCCAAGTGGCTACCCTCTTCTTCGCAGGTCAACCTAGCCTCGTTCCACGTTACCTGTCTCAAGTGGAGTTTATGCCCGCCGATTTCCGGTGTATACCTGCAACGAAGTAAATATAACTGCAATTCGAATTGCACCGAATTGAATCTCCACTTAGCACAACTGTTATTGCTCACGTGTAGTCGTCGCGTCTTGCTACCGATTGACCCCACAAGATGCAATGTCTCGCATAGAGAGACAGAGCCGGAAAGTGTAGAACTATAAAAATCGAGGATTATTATGTAAACATCGTACTCATACTGTAGAACAAAAGAAATGTCGAACCAGCTCTGAAAATACAGGGTGCGAGAAAAGTCTGGAAACGGCCAAACAAAAGGTGGGAAAGGGGCGAAGTTTCGTGTCATTGACCGGATTTTTTCAGATTTTTCATATTTAAAAAAATGAGCATTCGCAATTGACTTCAGGTATTTATAAAAAATGAATGGTAGTATAATAAAATTTGAGAAAAATTGAGGTCGCGTTTTTCACCTAGCAGAATGTTAGATAAAAACATGAGATGATTTTGAGATGGTCGGGGTTCGGGATTGGTCGAGTTGACGTGGAATGCCGTCGCTGCTGATAAAAATGGGACTCGATAATTAGATGAGATTGGAGACAAAAGTGAAACAACGAATGAATGAACCTACAGGGCCTGATCGTGTAGATTTATGCTCGAAAGGAATAATTGGAATTCTCGATGAAAAAAACAATGGAATTGACATTTATTTGAAAAGCATGAGATGAAAATTTTTAACTTAACGAAGTATCTGCATTTCATTAACACGTACCAGTGGACGACGGTCTCGTCTCTGTAGGCGAGGTGGTGGCGATCAGTGGGATCACAGATGCCACTGACATCAGCATCGTTAGGATGTTCATCATGATCGACTGCAACGAAACTACTCGACCTATAAATTTTATTAATATTTATTTGGAGTCACGAATCGAGCCTTAAGTGTCTTGAAACGATTTGATTTCTACACAGCGATCCGATCACTGGCTCAACGGTGTGTCTTCTGCGTACGAAACGAGCTGCCATCTCTTATGTAGACTGCAAACTCGAAAGCGGAATTCCCGTTCAGATTGTTCTTGCAACATTTCTGCGCATATCTTGCAAAGAAAAAGAAAATAAGTATCCGAAGAGGTCGAAGGTTGATGATACTTTTGTTGCTCGGTGATAACTAGGCTTCACGAGTCGTCTGCGTTGAGTTGACCACAAATCTAAAGACCTCAATTACTGAACAGCCGACTTAAGTACAAAAATTGACAGCAGCTGATCAAGACGTTAACACATGCCTTGTGTGGAGCCATAACTTCCTTCGACATCGACAATATCGTTTTGGGTAGATTGTGCAAAATTGATTTGACTATAATAAGGTAGTCGTTGTTGTCTAGTGTTGCCAGGAGCATAGTGTCAGAAACTTCTACATTTCCATATACTCATTAAGTTTATTAAAGTACACCAGCCATTAAGATTTGAAGTTGATTGACCACGTCTAACTCGAGATAAACGTAATTCAAGTTCGGATCCTTAACACAGAGAATGATGGAGAGCATCCGTTTGTAGCAGTATATTACTTGTAATAAAAAACAGTTGTAAGCTGGCCCAAACACTGTTGATAGTTGATTCAAAGAATTCAACACTTGCAGCATGTTCAGTCGCGTCGTTTCAGGCGGAGACTTTCAGCATTCAAACACAATGGCAGTAGAACACGTTCCCGCTGGTCAGGCACTTGGCACTCTTACCGTACACGTTGATGCGTCCTACTTCTTCGTCGGCTATGGTAAAGTTACCATCGCTTTTGTACCGAATCGTAACTTCAAACTTTCCATCTCCAGGCGTCAACTGCAACAAGTACAGGAAGACCCTGTCGCTGGATGCATCGCTGCCATTGGGAACACTCAAGTTCTCCTGTACCCTGATGATTCGCTTCAATTTCAGCGTGGCACAGAGTCTTTTACCCTTCGCGTTCTTGTACTCCTTAACGACGTTGTTCACGTGCTCCACGAACGACTGGGCTCCTCGAGTGACCATGGCGTCGTGGACGTTGCTCGGCCCAAACGCCGTGCAAGTGCACCAGTGTGGGCTGATGCCCACGTCTTCGCAGCCCCGGTCTTCCGCGATCGGACGAAGAATGGACTGGCAGCGTGGACAAGCCGGGGATGGAGCAGCGTTCCCACCGGCTCGGATGAGGACGTCTCTCAAGGTCTCGTAGAGGTCGAACGGCGACGCGAGTCGATTCGCGTTCGCCTGCACGGCGTCCGACGCCTCGACGTCCCGTGTCCTGAACCATTCCGGCAACCAGACGTAAAGGAAGGGCAACCGATCCTCGTACCAGCCCTGGAAAGTTTCTCTGATCGGTCCGTATCTGGCGCCATGGTCGCTCAAGAAGATGACCATCGTGTCGTTGAGGACACCCTCGCTGTCCAGCCGTTGGAACATGCCTAACATGCGGCCGTCAACCGCTGACAGTCCGTTGATGTCTTCGTGGGTCAAGCTGTTCGTCCAGAAAAAGCCAAAGTACGGGGTGCCAATGAAAGTCTTCGCGAAGTTTTCCGCGTAATTGAATATCCTTTCTAGAGCCAGCTCGGGCCCCGTACAGTACTGATAGTTACCAGCTCGTTTCTGTTTCCCCAGGATTTTCTCGGCCGCTATCATGTAAGGCCTCAGATAATAAGTTGTCGGCGGATCGACGAAGCCCACTTTATCGTAATTGAAAGTACTTATGGAGGTTACGTCTTCGCCGTATGCCGTTACGTAGTTTGCGTTGCGAAAAGCGTACCACATGAACGGACACTTCTCGAGACCGTAACTTCTGGTTGGCGAACACTTGCTATACGCTTGAGGACTGCTGAAGCCCGTCAAAATTGCCATCAGATTCGGGAAAGTATTCTCGCCCATTTTATTGTAACCCTGCATCTCGATCCATCCCGTTTCTATCAGACGCTTCCAAGTCTTCGGCATCGTCCTCTTAAAATCCAAACGTGACACGGTGTCTATCCCAAGAACAAGGATGCTCAACTTCTTCTTATCACTCGACATATTCTTCTGGTACCTAGTTTCGTCTATTTTACTCGACGCTATTACCGGATGAACATTAGAATACTCATCTTTGCTCTTCGTTTCATTTCTCTTCCCTTCGTCTACTTTGGTCTTACATTTCACCAGCACCGCTTCGGTGTTTCCCGGCAATATGACGTCATTTACGAAAGGGGTGCATGCATCGACTCTGAAACAGACGTGCCGATATTCAAACAACTTTCCAAACTCGCATAGAAAATATGCACCGATTTCACTACAACTCAGCAGAGGCATGAGGAATCTGAGTACTTTAGTTTTCAATACTTCATCGAAAGCCAACGAACAGTCATTCGGCTTTCAGCTGGATGGCGAAGTTAACCATTCAAAGTTATCTATACAAAGTTTATTAAATAAATAAATAAATAATTTGTGTACGATACAACGAAGACTTCGAACAACTTCCAGACAGGTTCAATGGGCACCGATCAAAAGAATTGCGTACTTTATGCTGGAATCAATGTCACGAGGCGGTTTCTTGGTGACAGCGGGTCGTTGAATTGTTGCCCAACAACACGAGACTTTTGGGTACGCTTTTGCAGCTTTCGCGTCGATAGTCAGTATCCATGACGTATCGTTCGTACTCGCTATCACTTTCGTCAATAGAGGTCGCTTTGTACATTTTTCGAATTTCTCTGTCTTCACAAACTTCAAAATCGAGGGGTCTAGCGGATTTCTCGCGAGGATATGACACTTCGAATCCCAAACCAAAGTCTCTTTGCTCTTTTCTGAAATAAAAAAAGAGATCATCAGTCGACTCATTTTCAGTGGTCCGTATGAAACCCTACTTCCTATTTAAGTTATTGGGAAGCGAAATTGATCCAGATGAAATAGTGAGACAGGACGGGACACCCGAGAAATGGGATGAGTTCGGATGCCTCGAGTGAACTTCGTCTTGATGTAACGCGATATGGATGTTGACAAAGATACTAACTTGTCGCGTTGAAGAAGTATTTCAACGGTGCATACGGACGGAGATCGTTGAACGAGGCTTTGGAGAACAGATGTGACGCGGAGAGAAACAAGCACGAAAGTAGAAACAGCACCAATCCAAGTCTTCTGTACTGGATGATACCGCACTTAGCTATACCTTCTTGCATATTTATTCAATCCTGATTGGTATACTCTTCTCACTGAACGATTGTGTATCGCGCATAAATACACGGCGCTTCCGTGCGATTCTTACAGGAGAGTCTCTCACCGCCCTGAAAAAGTCCAAATTAGTTTTGATGAGAGATAAACGTGGTTTAAATACGATACATCTATACATGGATGGAATTGCAATAACGTCTCGACCAACATTTGGATTCGGAATCAGCGGGAAATTTTAGTCCGCATACGTATCCATTATTGTTGGAAACGTAGGGCCCCGACTGGTGTCATCGGGCCCTTATTGGAACTGAAGAAAGACGAATACACCTGAGCAGCGCGAATCGAAGTAACTCAAAAGTAAGGTGACAACGTATCCTCGAATAATTTTGCCCTGGGAATCCAATGGCCCGGAGGGGCCTTATGAGGCCCAATTTTGAAATTTCAAATAGAAACCGCCATTTTTTCATTCGGATTCGGAATCAGCGAGAAATTTGAGTCCGCATACGTATCGACTCTTGTTGGAAACGTAGGGCCCCGACTAGTGTCATCGGGCCCTTATTGGAACTGAAGAAAGATGGATACACCTGAGCAGCGCGAATACGAAGTACCTCAGAAGTAAGGTGACAACGTATCCTCGAATAATTTTTCCCTGGGAATCCAATGGCCCAGATGGGCCTTATGAGGCCCAATTTTGAAATTTCAAATAGAAACCGCCATTTTTTCATTCGGATTTGGAATCAGCGGGAAATTTGACGTCAGAATACGTATCCACTCTTTTTGGAAACGTAGGGCCCCGATTAGTGTCATTGGGCCCTTATTGGAACTGAAGAAAGATGGATACACCTGAGCAGCGCGAATACGAAGTAACTCAAAAGTAAGGTGACAACGTATCCTCGAATAATTTTTCCCTGGGAATCCAATAGACCAGATGGGCCTTATGAGGCCCAACTTTGAAATTTCAAATCGAAACCGCCATTTTTTCATTCGGATTCGGAATCAGCGGGAAATTTTACGTCCGAGTACATTGTGACTATTGTTGGAATGGGCCTACGGGCCCAACAAGATTCAACACGTATTCCGACGCAAAATTTCCGAATTCGAATAAAAAAAATGGTGGTTTCCATTTAAATCTTCAAAGCCGGGTCTCGTAAGGTCCCTCGGGGCCGATCGGGCCCAAAATCCAATATCAGCATTCGATTGCCATGCAATGATTATCTGGGAATTCGTTATCGCTTCATTTTTTAGTTACTTCGGATCCACGCTTCTCAAGTGTATCCATCTCTGTTTAACACTTGCACACAACCATTCCATGACCTAGTGTAAAAATATCATCCTGCACGACACTGTTGCCTGTTTGGTCCCTCACCTCCCAGACTAACAGTTGAAATTACGCGATCCAAAAATTATGTTGCAGCTACGTTGAATGCGAGTACAGATCGGTCGGAAATGAAGGAACAAACTACGAGTATGGTTTGCTTTGATCACAAGCATCCATACTCAGACGGGTCACTGGTTCATGATTTTTCACACACGAGGATGTCGAAAGTTATCAAACATCCCACACACCCTACGGAAACTTCCTTCTGGACTTCCCGTCAGATTACAAACTGCGTATCTTGCAATTGTAAATTATAGTTCCAACGAGGCGGAAGCAATCTGACGAGGAACACTATTGATAAGGACCCACATAGGGTCCACAAATTCAGCAACAACATGCGTTAGGCGTTGGAATTCGTAGAAGAGCGAAAATAATTAGCATAGCTGTAGGTTGCCTCAAACTGGGCTTCCTCGTACAATAATTCTGATTAGCAGCGCGGCTTGAAGCTATTTTTACTTTATTATATTATTACATAATTTGTCTGGCACGAATGATTTCGCGCTCTGAGGTACGTTGCGTGACAAACGTTATCTTGTTTTCCCGTGGGAAATTATCTGTACTATAATTTCAAAGCTCGAGGTACTTTGCGCGTTGGTACACTCGCTCCCTAAACTCGATCGCCAATTTTGCCAAAAATGTACGTGACGAGAACTACGACTTGTGTCTGAATTATTTTCCAAGTTTTACCCAGATACACGAGAAAAAGTAATGCTTGCCTGAAAGTTTCGCGGTTGTTGGCTCGTGCAAATTAAATTTCGTATCGTGATCAGCGTATCAAAATAGGTTTCAAAGAAATCAGAAATGACTACGTACAGCTCCTGTGAGTCGTTCTTCCTCGATGCAGCCACCTAATTTTTCCGGCGTCGAGGAAATTTTGTTTTCCAATTATGCAACAACAAAAAACAATTGAATTGTTCACTGGATTTCTTGGCTTGTTTTTATTTTGTAATTCTTCACAAATACTGATTTTCATTGTCCATTCACTGTATTTTATTTCAAGCCACCTTCACGAGACGGTAAACTGTTTTTTAATTCACCTTTAGGTTTATGTTTTACACGACTTCGAATAAAAGTCGGTGCTTTGACGACCTGTTGATTCTGGCGGATGGTAGCAAAGTGATGGCATTCGACCTACAAAGCGTTGTTGATGTGTCACGTGATTCGGCATTCGAACATGTCGTTGACTTCCGCAAAGTATCCTCGTGGTCTTTCGATTTTTGAATAATTCAATAATCATTAGTGTTCCAAAACAGAAAACGATTTTTTTTTAAGGAATATTGAACATTCGTCAGAGTATCCCTAGACAAGGACCCTGTTAGAAGATACGCTCTTCATATTAATATTTAGAGGTGGAAAATTTCGATTTCTGATCTAAATAACGAAGAACCTTTTTTACTTCCGAACTTAGGACATTTTTAACTCGACAAGGAGTCGCTGTTCAGAGGTGAACAAGACATGATTTTGTAGGGAATCGAACGCTCTACAAAAAAGGTCGGAATACAGATTCGCGTGAGTCGAGCCGTTTCGGAGATATACACTATATATCATATACATGTAGTTTGTGCTAAAAATCAATTCAAATGATAATTTATTATTTTTTATTCATTTTTTAAAATCAATATTATACTGTTTATTTGTTTATAGTTATTTGAAAGTTAATAAAATTGGGTATTTGAGTGATGAAGAACAATTTTGCTACGTTTCAGAGTAAATAATCATAATTTTTAACAGATGAATTTTTAAGGCTCGATATCTCCGAAACGACTCGACTTAAGCAAATCTTTATTCAGACCTTTTTTGTAGAGCGTTCAATTCCCTACAAAAATATGTCTGGGTCACCCTTTAACACTGACTCGTTGTCGAGTAGAAAAAATTCCAAAGTTGAAGAAAAAAAAATTCCCATGTTCCTCAAATGTTTCAATATACCGCTACTGTTTAGCGTCCATGAAGTCGGACCTTCGATGTGGTGACATTCATCTATAGAGAAATTTCGAACCTAGCGGAATTCAATCAAAGGACGACAAAATGATCACACTTATTTTCAGAAAATACTTGGAGCTGGTTATTTCCCTTCTTCTATCTTCGTAGTTGGGGGCCGTTCGAGTTAAGTTGGCTGCGCTGCGTGTAGGCTGCGATCATATGCTACATGCCGCTCACACTGCAGCCAACTCAACATGAGCGGCCCAGGCATTAATGCCGCTACCTGTACGACCGTGATTTCCGTCTCTCTGACTGTTAGCGTTACCACTCGCAATATGGGGAGTGCGCGGTCTATGCTCTATGTCTATGGCCATGATGCAATAAGCTGATCTTATGAGAACCAAGTACCGAAACAACTAATCACCAGTGATGATATAGTAAATTTCCCTTGGAACCTCGCACGTGATTGGTTGTTTCGGTACTTAGCTCGCATCAAATCGGTTCCGCGTACACATAGCCAATGACGTACGTCGGTACCTCGTCCGCATCATCGGAGAGCCAAACAGTGAAACTAAGCAACAAATACCGAGGAATGTTTTGAAAAAAAAGTCGAAACGACTGATTAATTGAGGGACGGATTTTTTTTTCTAAAATGGCATCAGCCTACATCAAAGACGATCAAGGTACCAGCCTACGACAATCGTTAATTCCACATTTTCTCGACTCAACATTTTCATAACCTCGAAATATGCACAATAATATGCTTATTCTCATCCATTTCCCTGCATGCAAATCTCTCTTCTTTCAAATATTCCAGCATTATACGCTGTCCATCCGTTACGTCCCGTCACCCGACGGCTATTTTTAGTTGTTCCAACATTCCGCAAACACCATACACCAGATCGTTTCGTATAAACGAAGCCTTTTTCTTTCCAGGCGGAACGTTCATCCCGGCGAGCCAACGACCAGATGGCTCGTGGCGGAAGCCTCGAAGAGTACGCGACGGCTACGTCCCTCAAGAGGAAGTTCCTTTGTGCGTAACGTTGAGAGATCTTGATCAGAGCTGTGGACTGAAATGACACGAATGAAAATTGACGCCGCGTAGACTCCATCGTATACTCGGAGACGTATCAAATTCACGTCGCATCTAAATAAGCCGTGCAAAAGTCCAGAGAAACTGCAAATTGGGTCTGATGCTGTTCACATCACGCGTGATGTCCGTAGAACTCGTTTATTATCAGGCTTCGTCGAACAATCATTTCCAAATAGATCGCTCAGCTAGCGACGGATCTAGCCATCGTCTCCTATAGATCCTGGTTGAATATACCATTCCTTGAAGTTAATAATTCACATGGATTCACTGCAATTAAGATAAAATTGTTTTCTGTAACGCAGAAGCTAAGTTTTGAGAACAATTCACCCATGCAGGACAACTATTGCAGAAAAATGAAGCTGTAGGTAGATGTACTCCCTAGCTTACATGCGTAGTCAAATCTTGATAATGCAAGCGCGCCTACCTTTCCGTAATTCCATCCAAACGGAATGACTCGGTAAAGTGGAGCGAAGATTTAGGCATGAAAGATGAACTACATACCCAGACGTGCTGGAGATACTTTGTAAGACTTGAGATTTTCAGTGGAAAACTATTAGGAGTTCGAATTGTATACGATATGCAACTTGTTGAATAAAGTTAATTATAGTTCGATTGCGAGGAACGAGGATCATTGTTTGAAAATCTACTCCGCTCTACTACATCAGATACAAATTACGTTTTTGTAGAAAAAATGCACTTCTGTGTTGAGGAGGCTGCATGTTGTCGATATTACATGCTAGCAGCTGACGAAATTTATCGAGCATTCTACTAAGCGACGTTACCAATGCGATAGTTTGAGATAGACGAGAAAAACATTGAATAGTGTTATGCGATTCTCTGTAGTCGATTTGGTACAGGCGATAACGAACATTGTAACGCGCGAACGTTCATTTCACGAAGGCAGGTGGTCGTGTCCGAGATAATGTAGGAAAGAATAGACGATTCGCTCGTATACGAAGGTCCCACGGACATGAGGTTGTTTTTTTAATTTCAGGTACGAGAGCAAAGGAAAACAGTTCACGAAAAATCAGCCTACGTATCCAGTTGGACTCAGCGCGGAGTACGTAGCGGAGCGAAAAGCGAAGAAAGAAGCTCAAGCCGCCAAATTATCTCCCATACCCGGACTCGTGATTCCTAACGATGCGAAAAAGAAGAAAAAGAAAAACAAAACCAAATCGGTCGACACCGTAGCCGAAGATCTTGCCAAAGTTAGTGTATCGGAACCTTCTACGAATACAGTCAATGACCGGACGACGATCAAAGCAAACGGCAACGAAGAGGAAAACGACGCGATATCGACGCAATCTACCGATCCAGCCAAGCGACTAAAAACGCTAAAGAAAAAATTGAGAGAAATCGAAAGCCTCGAACAAAAAATTGAGTCTGGGAATCTGAAAAACCCAGAGAAAGATATTTTGGACAAAATATCGAGAAAGATGCAGGTTCAAAGTGATATCGAGGAATTGGAAGCGACACAGTGAAAGAAAAACAAATTGCCAGTTTTTATGGTACAGATTTTATCGTGCCATTTAGAATAAGTGTGAATGATCCAGGTTTTAACGTTTATGTGACAAAAATAAAATATACACGAATTTCAGGATATTAATCTATCGCGATGACATTTCCATGTATGGGTATCATTTGCAGCGTGGGGCATTAATCTGAAAAATGGGATTTGTTTTTACAAACAGCGAACCTGTTTTACAAACTGTAACTGTTTTTACATACAGCGACAACTAACGAGCACTGTCGGTACTGAATTGGATAATAGTATCCAAATGAAGAGCATCGCTCCCCATTGCGCCGCTTTATTACGGCGCAACGCTTTATTATGTTGAAACCCCAGCGAATTTGTCAGGTACCACGTGTCGGATGACTTTTGCCATCGCTTGAGAAGTTGGCATCAGTGCATCATTCATTGGACAGAAGACTGAAATGCTCTACTGTCATCTGTCATGCAATGTACTGTTTTCATCGTCTACCGATAAATAGTCAATGATATTCATTCTCTAATGCCGCAGCGTTTACTAGCTCGGATCGTTCGATGATTCAGTAATTCTGAGGTTTTCCCACCTAACTGCAAGACACCGTACAATTATACTGTAAGTGGTAATCCTACTACCAACCAGTATCGCGCGGTTCGCTGGCCAATCTGAAACCTCTGGGGAAATCCTACTAAGTGGTCGACACGACAGAGCATTTCAACGTCGATACATCCGAACAATGAGATAGACATTCTAGGCATACGTAAAGTTTTTGAAAAACTTGCACTCTGCGTAGTGTCACAAAGTTCCATTCGGCATCTACAGCTTTCCAATGCTGAATGCAGAACATTTATTGAAAAAGACATTCAGGCACAAAGCCTTGATAACGTTGGTCCTTCATGGTTCTCTCGAAATATCATTCGACATTTGATGTCCTTTCGAATATCATGAATGCTTTCTACCTGATTTCTCAGCATACGTGTCGCGAATATACGTTGATTATCCTGCAGGCACTGAACTCGACCAGCAAGGCACCTTACAATTAGCTGACTCAGCACCCTTGCCATCTTCGACTCACCGACACAGGCATCTTCTATCAAGCGACGACTTGTGAATATCATCATCAAATATGTGTGCGACATGTCTACGACACATTTGTGCTACGATCATCAGTACCATCATATCCCTACTTATTATCTGTTTGCTGATATACTTCATTGTATATTGGGTATCGAAGGAGAGTCAAAACTCATCCACGTGATGCGTCGAACCTGCACCTTAGTCAAGATTGAAAATTAAAAACGTGTTTCAAATATGTTATTTTAGCGAGAGTCGTGGTTGTCTGTTCGATACACGATATCAGCGTTGGTTGTAATAAACTGTAATTGCTTCGAACCACCACAACAGTGTTCTCGAGACCGACCGTGCTCGCCTAATTTGTTCGTGCCTCTGTTTATCAGAGTGCCGACTGCGATCCATTATACACATCTTTGCAGTGTTAATAATTGGAGAAGTTTTAAATTTTTGGTCGCCATATTGAATCCGCCATTTTGAATTTCGAGATGCTGACTCAGCGAGCCAGAAAATGTAGGGTTTATAAGCGATTTCAGAACAAAATAAGGTATCTCGTAAAGAGAATAGAATAAAATACTTCCAATGTTTTAGAAAATGTGAGCTTTTTTTTATTCAACTTGGAAACAGCAGCAGCAAAGTGGAAGGTGCGAATAACTGTGCTAGCCGAACCTTTGCGGAGTTCCTACAAAGAAAAGCGCACTCGACGCTCATGTTTATGGGTAGGGCAGCTCGCAAATGAAAGCGAATGGAACACCGCAGCTGATGTCATTGAGCTGTCCATTTCTGTAGACCGATCCGCAATTCTCATTGCCACCGGAATTGTCTGGCTGTCCAGCTGGCCACTGCGTGAATCCAGTCTTTGCCAGAGGCTCTCCGTGAATGGTGATGAACTCGTCCTCCTGGTACAGATCATGGAATCCGATACTCGCGAAGTCCGGATGAGGAGAGCCAACGATGGACGCATTTTCGAAAAGCCGAGCAACAGCCCGAGATTCTGCTATGGAGTTGATGATGGCCAAGTGTCCTCCTTCGTCCTCGCAGATCTTTCGCGCCCTGTTCCACGTCACAGCTCGGGTATGGAGCTTGTGCGCACCAGCACCTGGCGTGTAACTACGCGAAAAAACGTCCAGCTTTCAAATTTACAATCCAGAGTTCAACAACATTCTAGCATATCTCTAGCACTAGAGAGTGCTAGTCAAAGCTTCAGAAAAATGACTAGTCCAAAAAAATAATTTTTTTTGGCAGTAGTTCGATTTTTTTCACAACACGCTCGATGTCATCTCAGTGTCATATGTTTTAACCGCGTTTTACCAAAATTCAAAAAAAAAAAAAAAAAAATCAAGCTGATCATTTTTGTCGTGTCCTTGATCTTCTGTTAGACGAACCATTACAACGTTAGGATGGTCAATGAGTTTATTTGTGCTGAAATTTTGGTGCAGTCAGGTGCAAACGTGATACAATAACTTTGTATCATTGTTGTTTCACAAAGTAAAATTAACTACTGCCAAAAAAAAATGATTAAGATAGTCGTTCCTTGCAGCTATCTGACTACCCACTGACTTACTTTAACCCAAAAAAGCTGTATTCACGAATTTTTTCGACGTGCTATGATAGATAGTACTATGAAAGTTGTTCGGCTCAAAAAATGCACTTTAAAAACAAACTTGAATTTTGTACTTGATATTCATTTAAAAAAAAGGCAACTCTGCACCAATTATCCGAGACAGAAAAATCAAATATAGGTAGACGAAATATAACTATGTATAACTACATAAAAAAACACTTTTTTTTACTTTTTTTAGAGAAGGCCCGCCATTTTATGAATTGTCGCTAAAAATGTGAATTGTATTTTGCGGCGAAGAAAAGATCTACATCGCAGTAGAGTCCTTCGATGAAGACGTGAGAACAAAAATAAACGAGCCTAGCAGTTTTGGAGGAACGTATCATAGATGCAAGATTTTTCAGATGGTATGTGTACCATGAAAAGGTATTCCTTCGAAGATGCTCATCTGAATTTGTCTAGTTATTATCACGAAAATAGAGGCGAACAAATAACAAGGCGAATAAGAGTCTCACATGTAATCATCTCGAATTGGTACTCGGTGGCCCCACAAAAAGCAGTAGTTTGGGTTGGTGATGTGTAAAGAAGCGTTGCCTACTGGAAAAAATCCAAAATAGGTAAGACATTAATAGCACAGGTTTGCAAAACAGGTGATTCGGCCATACGAACATACTCATGGCTGTTGGCCTCCTGAACCGTAAACCGGTTTCAGAATTGCTCGATCAGCCAGCATTGTACAACGAATTGCTCGTTATTAATTTATCCTCGCAAATTGCTACAGCTTTTTGCTTATATTCGAGTTTTCTCAGAAAGTCTCAACAACGCTGAAGCAAAGGAATACTGGTACCAGAAGAGCCCCTCAGTTACTTGTCATGCTTGCTCCTGGAGCCAATTTCCAGCTCGTGTGTTACCGTTTAAAAAAATATTTTTATCATCCTGAATCGGAGGATGACGAGCTAATTTCGAGACCAGATTCGGATTCCGAAGGGCGTAACGCGCGAGGCCCCATTTTTTAAGCCCGTTTCAGCGTCTTTCGCCAAAGCTCGTTCCAGCATTTTTACACAAAGTCGGGAGTTACAGAGCGATCTACGCACAATGCTGTCATGGGAGCTTTTCTGAGACCGAATTTTGGCCAGAAGGTCGAGATACGCGAAGATACAGAGGATTTGGCCTCTGGATAGGAACGTTTTTTAAGGGCCAACTCAGCACTCCGCAGGGCCTGGCGCTAGCTTTCGAAATGGCCTACATATATAACACGTACAAAAATACTTACTATAATGTACAATCGATTTGGCTTGGAAATATAATCAAAAACGAAACTCTATTTGTTACAAACGAAATCTGCCAACATGTTAAGCAATCTGACACATTTTGAGAATTATTGTGACTCGAATCCGAAAGATAGAAAATAAAAAATAATTGTCTCGAGTTCAGAAAAAATTAATGTTTCTAATATTCCTCATTTTCTATTATATCGACTGTGAATTACAGTGAGTATTTTTTGACGTGTTATATAAACGTTAAAAAAAATATCTAAGGGGCATCTCTATACCTTGACCGACGTAGCTCATTTTTTTCAGGAGAATTTCGTTTGACCTTGACAAACAGTTTCATAAGCATTAAGCACAATTTTTTTTTTCACTTCTTGGACTACTCCAAAAATTCTGTACAAAAATTTGGACAGGTATAATTATACATAACTTATTTCTTACTTTATGGACCACTCCGAAAATTCTGTACAACAATTTGGACAGATATAATTATATGTAATTTGCATATTCGTGTATGTAAATTACATTAAAATGTGCACAGAAAATGGCGAGACGAAATTTGCATCCTTGCAAGGTAAAGGAGACAGAGCACTTTTTTTGAGTGAGCTGATTTTTTTTATATTCACCAGCAACATTTTGTTATTCAGTGTCAAAGCGACTGAATGATTCGTCAGCCAAGTGGATGCAGAAAAACAAAGGCGAGGGAATTCATTTCGGCTGTTATCGAACTTTGGTCTGACAATGAGTGATTCTCTGGTGAGAAATTTCTCAGGTGTTTCTGTATTGTTTCCCAAATCGCGCTGTTCACGGTCGAACGATGCTTTACTTTGTGACAAAATTCTACATGAGTTTTTTTTTTCATCAAAATTTCATCAAAATTATTATAAGATGTAAAAAGATTTTTTACTCCCTGTCTATGAATATTTTATTCACGTACTTCTTTGATGTGTTTTTTCTCTCGTCAACTTTTTGCACAACAATTCAAGATAATCACTATCTTGAACACTCTTGATAGTTTTAATAGGTTCTTCCCAGCGTTTCTTTGCCCAGCTAACATCAGTGCCGCATCAAGAATACGGGGACCCATTTATATGATTTTTATTTATTTATTTATATGATTTAGAAAAACTATCTATATGATTATTGTATAAAATTTTTGTTTTTCATAAATGAGCGAATTAACATAAAAATGTAAGTGACAAACTTATGGAAAATTCAATTTACTACGAAAAAGGTCCAGTAAACTGGATCTCCAAGACCGATATTTCCCTAGATATGTCGAGTCAAACTTTTAATGGGGTATTCTGGTCTAGAAATTAAAAAAAATCGATTTTTTTTTCTTTCATATTTTCAAAGTTTAACTATTTAAGAATATGTCTACCAGAGGATTTTTCAAAATTCAAATTATTTTCGGAGAAATAAGTATTTTGCTGAGCTGGCATCCAAACCGTTTGGGCCGCAACTAATCAAGTAAAAGGCAAATACAATAAATCTAGGTGACCTGTGTCTTTTATACTTAGTATTCGCTTACATCCAGCTGCTAACAGTTGAATTGTAACCTCTAAACCACGTGAACGTATGTGCTGAGGGAAATAAAAATATTTGAGTGATTATTTCAATTTTTTTCAAATAAAATGGATAAAAAATCCTCAGCAACATTTATTGCTGTGTGTATTTTTAATGAAGGCTTCATACCGATATTGAAAATGATGACGATTATGGGAGTGAAAATTGGTCCAGAAGCGCATGCATTTGCTATCAGGCGAGATAACGCCCGGATTGACCGCTCCGAGATACGAGCATCCAGCGCATCAAAGGAGGCCAGAACTGCTCGAATGGAAGAGAGAAACGCCGAAAATAGTTTTTTCGAAGTCGAGGAAGGTCCGATGTATGCAGCAGGAATGGCAGATTGAATAAATGTAAGTTTAAAATCTAATTTTATGACTTAGACTGAAAAAATTTTACTTGAAACTTTAAACGCGTTTTTCTCAGAACTGTCTTTTTTAATACAATACCCACGATTTCTCAGGTTCTACCAAACCGATTTACTTGAAATTTAAAGAGAGTCTTCTTTAGGGACTTGTCTATGTCCGGAACTAAGCTCATCCCCAAATTTCTATTTTTACTATTTTTAAAAAATCGGAGAAAGTAAAAAAAAGTGGTACAAAAATTTTATTTTTCTTTAGGCAGTCGCCATTTTGTGCGAAAAAAAATTTCCAACTTTTCCGTAGTTCCAGACATTGCGACATTATTATAGATTGATAATCCTTTTTATTTTTTGATTTCAGATTGCTAGGAGGGTTAAAATCGTGGGTATGGTCACGCACCAAATTTTTGAGACTCCCCACTTCATCAGCTGATAACCAACGGAATTTTGAATTTTGTTTACTTTTTATTTTTTTTTGTATTCCTCTAATGTGAATAAATAATATATAAAAAAATTGATACTAAAAATATTGATTGCTTTTTTTTTACAGCACTTCAAAAATTACCTAAAATTCATGTCTCTAGACCAGAATACCCCCTTAATAAGAAAATTCACACTACGAAAAAGTCAACGCTGTTTATCTCGACTAATATCGATTCTAGCGATTCAGTTTACTGGACCTTTTTTGTAGTCAATTGAATTCCCTACAAGTTTGTTTCTTACGTTTTTTTATGTAAGTCCACTGGTTTATGAAATAACGTCAAAAAAAACGAGAATTTTATGCAAAAATCAGATTTCCCGATGCGGGAAATCTTACGAGGGCAGATCGCAGCTACATCGCGGAAAGCACCTTGTAGAGCATTTAATCCCGAGTAAATCGCGCCCCGGTATAATATCATAGCACCGAATGCCGCCGAGTTATGGTCATTTTAAGAAAACAGAACAAAATTTACGAGTATTTTAAACCGGAAATCTGTCCACGCTCTGCGAAAGTACATAACGTTAATATTAAGAGCTCAGATGCTCGTGGAGTTTCGGACATTGCTAACAAAATTTTCAGTTGGGGCGGAAAAAAAAAGTTGTGAAAATAAGAGCACCCTGTTATAGGTATATACATATAATCAGAGGTCGCGTTGCATCAGTGATACCGTAAGGAATGCTTTGAATTTCGTACACGTCCGCGAAATATAAAATTCTGTAACGAAATGATATGTACTACTGGAATGACTATTTCTGAGACTCTCGTGCTGCAAATGCTGGAATCATACCTGTCGTCAAGTTTTTTCTTCCCTCGTCATCTGCGGGGACCCAAAATGTGGCGCGCCTACCTCAATTGGGTCCCGGCTGTTATTAGTAAATTACAATCCCAAAAAAAAAACAAAAAAACTTACGTGGTATCGTGAGAAATGCTTGCTTAGCCTGTTCCCCCGGATCGCCGTTTATCGTCGTTGCAAACGCTAGCAGAAATATTAGGGTGCAGATCGTCATGATCGATTGTTCGAATAAACTTTCGATGGTCCACTCACTTCGACGCGCAATGTCACGTTTGCTACTCTGGCTGCAACTGCAGTGATTTCCGCAAATCATCAGTTTTCACGCTCACCGCGAGTCGAGATTCCCTCTCCGCGACTCCATCTTCCGCGTCCTCCGGCCATCCCAGTAAGTCGAACGTCTCGCACATCCTCTTCGTTTGCATACGGATTTTTGCGAGAAACCGATCAAAACGAGCAAAAAGTCTGATGTTGGAAGTAGTCGGAGCGCATCGAGTCGTTACGATTAAAATTTATATCTCCTGCGAGCGAAGTGCATACTTGAGTATACTACGCAGATAAAACGTACCTACTTCGATATATGTACTATAAAAGCAATGAAACAATAGATTTATGTGGTTCTGCAAACATTTTTTTCTTTTTTTTAAATTCTTCTGGCAGATTCAGTGCCAGGGCCGAGGTCTGGAGTTATTTTCCTTCGGAATTCGTTCGCAGTCTACATTTCGGTGTTCGGGATTCGCACCCTGCTGCGTCTTCCGCCACTTGAATTTGAGGGTGGGTTCTTGTTTATCGAATAACTCGCTTATTTTCGAATTTTCACGAAAAATGGTCATTATCAAAGTTGCTGGAAATTAAATTTTCTACACTTTTTGTCTCCATCTATTTTTTGCTAGGACCGATATTTTTCGATTTACACTCGAAAACAGGGGGTGAATTTTTGTTTGCTAAATAACTCGTTTTTTTTCAATTTACACGGAAAAGGGTCGAAATCAAAGTTGTTTGGAATTGAATTTCCTATAATTTTGATTCCTATCGGTTTTTTCTTAGGATCGATATTTTTCGATTCACGTGCACGAAAAGTAAAATCTTTAAAAAGAAAACAATCGAGGGAAGTGATCGACATCACCAAAAAGTTCAATCCAAATAAAGAGAGTATGAATTTGAAGAAAAAAAATGTTCAGTTACAAAAGAATCAAAAATTTGAAGAAAAAAAATCGAAAAAAAATAAATGTATAAAATATTAAGCTAGAGAGGAGCTACAGAACGTTCTACGTCCACGTGGTCAGTTCTGGGTAACGCTGAAGGAAGGATAAAATTCTTAATATACGTTTACACCGCTTCAGCAAAAAATTCACACTCGATAATGATTTCCTTAAGTGGGCGCCGCGATATTGCTGTCCGGGGCGTCACGTCGTGGTTCTCGCGCCGGTACTGGGCAGATTATTGCTATTCTACGAGATTGATTTAATGGGCTATACTTAGAAATTATGACCGCCGGGATTTCAGCGTGTTTACTGGGATTCCCGCTATCAGGCATTATTTATTGAATGTTGACACGGATTGACCCTGAATAACTTTGAATATCAGCTCGACCCAGCTGTTCATAGAAGCGTCGAGTACGAATCTGTACCACGACTGTGAAACTTTATTTGATACTAGCTGACCCTACGGCTTTTTTGTAGAACTATGTAAGATAAACATTTCCATTTGCTCAGATACCCGGATTGTGTGCGACTTACGTGATACTTGTCGTTATAATTTTGCCAATCCACTCAATATCGTTAAAAATTATAGCCTATATCTTATTCTGATGTACAAACAATAGTACTGCAAAGTTTCATCAAAATCCGTGCAGTAGTTTTTGGGTTGAAAAGTAACAAACATCGATGCATGCATACATACATACAAACGTTCGCGTTCATCATAGTATAAGTAGGACGATACAGAGCGTTAGAAAAGTTTGGAAACGGTCTAACATCTCGAAAACGAAACGTTTCTTAGAAAAATGTTAGAAACCAAAGTTGTGGAGTTTCAAATGTTCTATTTAAAGATTATATCCGTTCGACTTTGAGTCGAGGCGTCAAGGCGAGGTCGAAACCAACACGATTCTTTCAAATAGAACATTCCATTTTTTATGGCTCGGTAATAAAGATGACAGCGAGACGTTTTCAAAACACTACTCGAAAGCCTATTTTTGTTAAGAATTGCCTGAGTTCATTTTATCATATCAAAAATTGACCTCTACAAACCTTGTAGGATGCAGAGCGAGTCAAATAATGGTGAACTTGGATTTGGACTTGACGATGATTATCGAGGTCATTTCATTATCAAGGTCGGCGTCTTGAAGAAACATTGTTGCTTATTTGTTGTCAACGGCCATACCACGTTGAAAGTACCGGTTCTCGTCCGATCACCGAAGTCAAGCAACGTCGGGCGCGGCTAGTACTTGAATGGGTGACCGTCTGGGAATCCCGCGTGCTGTTGGCATTCTTCTTTTTTTTTTTGGCAGGCTCTTTTTAGTCTTCCTAAGTATTTTTTTGATCAGTTCGACGAGAGAACTACGGAGCGAGCATCTTTGAAGCTGTTTCATTTCGTTTATTTTGCTCTTTCATGATCGGTACATTACCACACTGCAAATGATGTGAGCAATTGGTAGCTGTTATCCAATCATTGTTGCTTATTTGTTGTCAACGGCCATACCACGTTGAAAGTACCGGTTCTCGTCCGATCACCGAAGTCAAGCAACGTCGGGCGCGGCTAGTACTTGAATGGGTGACCGTCTGGGAATCCCGCGTGCTGTTGGCATTCTTCTTTTTTTTTTTTGGCAGGCTCTTTTTAGTCTTCCTAAGTATTTTTTTGATCAGTTCGACGAGAGAACTACGGAGCGAGCATCTTTGAAGCTGTTTCATTTCGTTTATTTTGCTCTTTCATGATCGGTACATTACCACACTGCAAATGATGTGAGCAATTGGTAGCTGTTATCCAATCATTGTTGCTTATTTGTTGTCAACGGCCATACCACGTTGAAAGTACCGGTTCTCGTCCGATCACCGAAGTCAAGCAACGTCGGGCGCGGCTAGTACTTGAATGGGTGACCGTCTGGGAATCCCGCGTGCTGTTGGCATTCTTCTTTTTTTTTTTTGGCAGGCTCTTTTTAGTCTTCCTAAGTATTTTTTTGATCAGTTCGACGAGAGAACTACGGAGCGAGCATCTTTGAAGCTGTTTCATTTCGTTTATTTTGCTCTTTCATGATCGGTACATTACCACACTGCAAATGATGTGAGCAATTGGTAGCTGTTATCCAATCATTGTTGCTTATTTGTTGTCAACGGCCATACCACGTTGAAAGTACCGGTTCTCGTCCGATCACCGAAGTCAAGCAACGTCGGGCGCGGCTAGTACTTGAATGGGTGACCGTCTGGGAATCCCGCGTGCTGTTGGCATTCTTCTTTTTTTTTTTTGGCAGGCTCTTTTTAGTCTTCCTAAGTATTTTTTTGATCAGTTCGACGAGAGAACTACGGAGCGAGCATCTTTGAAGCTGTTTCATTTCGTTTATTTTGCTCTTTCATGATCGGTACATTACCACACTGCAAATGATGTGAGCAATTGGTAGCTGTTATCCAATCATTGTTGCTTATTTGTTGTCAACGGCCATACCACGTTGAAAGTACCGGTTCTCGTCCGATCACCGAAGTCAAGCAACGTCGGGCGCGGCTAGTACTTGAATGGGTGACCGTCTGGGAATCCCGCGTGCTGTTGGCATTCTTCTTTTTTTTTTTTGGCAGGCTCTTTTTAGTCTTCCTAAGTATTTTTTTGATCAGTTCGACGAGAGAACTACGGAGCGAGCATCTTTGAAGCTGTTTCATTTCGTTTATTTTGCTCTTTCATGATCGGTACATTACCACACTGCAAATGATGTGAGCAATTGGTAGCTGTTATCCAATCATTGTTGCTTATTTGTTGTCAACGGCCATACCACGTTGAAAGTACCGGTTCTCGTCCGATCACCGAAGTCAAGCAACGTCGGGCGCGGCTAGTACTTGAATGGGTGACCGTCTGGGAATCCCGCGTGCTGTTGGCATTCTTCTTTTTTTTTTTTGGCAGGCTCTTTTTAGTCTTCCTAAGTATTTTTTTGATCAGTTCGACGAGAGAACTACGGAGCGAGCATCTTTGAAGCTGTTTCATTTCGTTTATTTTGCTCTTTCATGATCGGTACATTACCACACTGCAAATGATGTGAGCAATTGGTAGCTGTTATCCAATCATTGTTGCTTATTTGTTGTCAACGGCCATACCACGTTGAAAGTACCGGTTCTCGTCCGATCACCGAAGTCAAGCAACGTCGGGCGCGGCTAGTACTTGAATGGGTGACCGTCTGGGAATCCCGCGTGCTGTTGACATTTTTTTATAGTTTGGAGCCGTTTCAGCAAAATTCTTTCTTTTTATTAGTATCTATTTGATCGGTTTGATGCAGAGGGCTTTAGAGCGAGCATTTTTGACGCCATTTTTCCACACGATCATTTAGATTTTCTAACAGCATTCCATCGCATCATTGCGAATAGCGTGAGCAGTTGTTGGCCCCTTGAGCAGTCAAAGTTGCATCAGTCAATTTCACGATTACTTATCTCGTAAACTATTAGACCCGCACCTAAGTCCCGACTAAAGTAAGCAATTGTTACACCGTGATATAACGGATTCACTTAAGTCACAGACCCGAAATAAACTGGGATTAAGGCTGAAAACACTCTAAATATTTGATTACATTCGGGAGAATATGAGGAAGAAGTGATATACGCTCTAAAACTTCAAAAGAAGCAATCGACAATGAAATATTCATATTTTATATCGATTGACGGTTATTTTCAACTAACAGTATGTAGCAGCGTTAGAAAAACCTGCGAAGGTAAAACAGAGTCAACAATATTACCGACGGTAAAACAGTGTCCTATAAAATGTAAAGAATCAGCTGGTCTATGCCACACGAGGTACTAAATTCCTGAGCTGAAAAATCGTTGGATTTTTTGTGTACAAGGATTTATCTTCTCATTGTGTCTTGTAGGAGGTACTTCTCGTCGATGATTATTATCATTCACCTTTCCAGCCCACATCTCAAAACCTGTTCGTCGGACAGCGTTTGCTGAAAGGAACTTTTTTGCAGCAAATTTAATGCCCTAAAAAACCTGTATACTCGTGTTGTCCACAAAAAATGTTTAAATGCCGAAAAATCGAGGTGAAAGCGACAAAAATATTCACTAGAATTTTTGAAAGAGCAAAGCCTCTAATTTACTGAAAGAAAATCCGGCCGGAATATATGCTTTTCTCACTAGTTACCAGCTGTTCAGGTGGGACTAAAAAATTTGGCCTAACAATGAAACACTCTACTCCGTGAATTATCCAGTTTCGGAAACGCTGCGGTGGCATCTCGTGGTGGTAGCAGGCACGGTCTTCCCTCGTGGAATGAAGGAATCCGGGGATGCATCTTTATTATAGCCGTTCTGGTTGGCCACGTCTTGAGCACGGGTTTCCGGGATTAATTTGCGTCGCTCAATCATCCAAATGGAGCCCTTTCGTCGCGTTGGTTTTACTGCCACTGTCGGATTTAACGTCAAATTACGCAGCCGTTACTTCTTGACTGGTGACATAAAGCTGACGCTGCACACCGCTGGCTTCTACCCTCTGACTTACAGTGTAGACGTAGACGCGCCATGGTCCAGCCGTTTTTACGATTCTCGACGCTTCTAGTCACAAGGGAAAATCATCGTAACCTTATTGTTACGGTTACCGCCCATCGCAATGAAAATCCTTCCTTCGTACGCTCATAAATAGTTAACATTTGACAAGATTTCCGTTTTATTGCCACATACGTTTCCTTGTAAGACGACTCGGTAAATATTTAAAATCAGGGTCCAATTCTATTTTTTGTAGCATTTTTATCCTCAACAAATATTACAGTGGGGGACGATCTCTAACTAATTTTTTTTTGTAATCGCCGAACCAGCATCTTGCCATGTGGCTCAATGCTGTGAGTCCAATCCAGTGTGTGTGTCTTTTGACCAATTTTTGTGCAGCATTTCTTATCATTCAGGAATGATATCCTGTGTAATATTATAGTGGAAAACGGTTTCAACATCATGAAATAAAAAATATTGAATAAACATCCATTGAACCATCGGCCAACCCAACCCAACTCAACCCAATCCACACACACACACACTCGTATGCCATGTCATACCAAAACATAAAAAAGTGGCATTATGAAGTAGTACAGTCGTTGAATCTGGTCGATGGTGATTGGGCTGGTGGCATGGCTTGGGCACACACTCACCCACATGCACACACGCGCGAGAATATTTTTTTTTTTAAATCCAAAGATTCATAATTTCGAAACGAAAACAAATACCCGTCTGAAATTTTCAGGATCTCTTAAGATTTTTTTAAAGGCATTGTGGTAAAACCTTTGAGCCCAAAATTTCGCGTCGTCATGGGATTTTGACGATTTTAAGAAATTCAAAATTCCAAATAAAACCTATTTTTCAAAAATATTTTCCAAAATATATTTTTTTTCAATAGCCCCAAGTATCTTCTTCAGAACGAACAAAAGATCATTTTTGTATCTATAACAGTTTTCGAGATATTAAAAAAATAGAATCGGAAAATGAGAAATACAGTTGAGGTTTGAATAACTTCAGAATTTTTTTTTTTTAATTTTTTTCCTCTTGCAAATCTTTGTTTCACGATGAGAGAGAAATTTTTACCAAATTTCGTCCAAATTGAAAGGGGTCGGTTCCAACTATTGGTCGATTGACGTGAAATGACCCGTAATTATTGGTTATTATTATATTTATCGGATGCGAAAAATCGTTCGAAGTGGTATTGCGGACGCCGAACACTAATCCATGCGCAGTGTTATGTTTGGTCGTGTAGGCACACCCGTTTAACAGGAAGTAGATCGCCTAACAATCGGAATCGGAAGTGAGTCCGGCATGGTGGTCGGTGGCCAGGAACCGTCGGTGCATTGTCACGAAACAGGCCGAGGAGATATTGTCCATGTAACACCCGTAGAAATTGCAATTCGAATTGGACAATGGAATTCCGTTGTCCTCGGATTTCATCGCCTCCGAAACCTACAGCTTTGCACCACGCAATACAAACGATCGGTACCCGGTCGCGATCGGTATGAAAGTGCCAGTGTATAAAAAGTGACGGTAAAATAGAAAAATTGTGTTCTTTGGATGCCGCTGATTTGGTCAATGGATTATTTTCGCTCGTCAGAATTATGGCGTTTACGAGGTGTGAGGTTTTGTGAATTTCTCATGATGGTTCCAGCGTTGGACGATGTATTTGTGCCTTCCGAATCAATTTAATCGACAAACAACCCGTGTACGGGACTTACACTCTTCGGCTGTGAAAATACGCACTTGCTGGCGAGATGACTCGTGTCTAGTGATAATGCAATAGTGTGACGAAGCTTTCCTCAATTTTGAAACAGCACAACAGCCTTGTTCGAGAATCCGACTTCGTTTTGGGAATCCCAAACGCAGACAGGTAATTTCAGTTCTTTCGCTATATACAATAGCTAGATAGAATGCGAAAGTGAAATTGATGTCCTGCTATGTCAAGATTTACGTAAGATCGAAGTTATATGTGACTCATTATTTCATACCCCCTGACGTAAGACTCTTACGTAACATGTATGACGTCTAACTGATACCATTGTGATCTACTGCCGTCACACTGATATGAAAATGATGTCGCAGTGATGTCAAACTGTTTCCGAATATCTTGCTCACCCAACTACTGATTTTTGCTAACAATATCTAATTTTAATGAAAGTAAATTTTTCATTACATTTGCTCAGTGAGTAATATTAAAACTTGTATACTGAAAATCAACATTGTTACACGCAATCACGCAGTCTGTAACACACCACACGACGCCACGCCACACAGCACCACACTACTATAAGTGCTGCAGTTTTTTTTCTCGATGGAAATTTTTTACGTTTCGAATGTATTATGTAGCAGGCTCCCCCTAGTCATCACACGGTGGCTATTAACACGGTTTTCTGTAGGTTGGGAACTAGCACGGTGGAGCTGACACGCCACCTAGAAATCAATCGACGTGAAAATTCTCAATTGCCAGGATTAAATTTGGTACTCTGCTTAATACCTGAGCATTAAACAAACAGACTGTTCGAACCGCGCAACTAGATGAATATTCAATTTTTACGCGTGCGTTAAAGCTATTTGCCAGCATTTTGCTTGACGCCCAGGCATTATGCAACTTGCCCGAAAACGCTTTTTGCTTAAGACATATTTTCTTCCGATACTCTTTTGTGTACTTTGATGCTACGGTTAACCCGTTATTTGTTGCCCAATTGGACAAGAAAAACTGTAATTATCGGCGCAAGACCAGCACTCTTTTATGAAGGAATAAAAAGGATCTGAAACAAAAAAGTGGTTGCTAATTAGACACAATTTATTTACATAATAATCTATTGTTTAGACCCGCGAGTCAGTAAGAGTCCAACTTTCGCCGGAATACGAGTGAAATCGAGGAATACTTAGAGGTGACAAACGGATCAAATTATACTTTCTTCAAGATATCAGCAATGATATTCAACCGACCGTATGCGGTAAGCTTACTAAAATTGCAAAAACGCGCCTATCATATGAGTTATAATGACGACGTATTTATTTTCAAATCTACACAGTAACAAATTTTCCGTCCAATTTAACGTAAGAATCTGTGTTAACGACTTTTTAACACGAAATTAGTGCTATTTCAACACATTTCGTGTGTAGTGATACTGTAACACTACACTTATTTTAGTACTAACAACAGGACAATGAGTAACACTTTTGTGTGTTGACAAGTGGAATGATCGGACAGCACTACGATTGTGTTAATTCAAGATACTAAAGTGCTGAATATTCAACACAAAAATGTGTACGCTTTACACAGATTTTGTGACTGTGCAGTGTTGTGACTGTGCAACGTCTCTCCGATCGATTTTCTTCTTGTACCAGCAATCGACTGGAATTTCACCGGAATTATCGCCAGGAATCGTAATTATTCGAATCATTGATTCGGCTCTCCTCAACGAACCCTCATCAGGATTCAGCTCATTCCCCTAGAACCATAAATTTGTAATAAATTGCCATACTCCTGGGCGCAGCCACGCGCCGTCGTAGAGTTAGACCCAATGAACC
Source organism: Arge pagana (assembly GCA_963969455.1). NCBI lineage: Eukaryota > Metazoa > Arthropoda > Insecta > Hymenoptera > Argidae > Arge > Arge pagana. The sequence continues at coordinate 23,760,883 of OZ018308.1, read as the reverse complement.
AGACCTGTCGAGGACGTGGCTGTATAACAGTGTTGAAAGGGATAACATAAAGACGTCACAGACCCCATCGAAATGATTCGCTGAAGTGTGAGTTCCAAAGTTGAGATGAACGGCACTTCGCTGTTTGTTTCGAGAGAAATTAATCGCCTTTTTATCGAACTGATTCCGAATCACGAGAGCTAATTGAAAAGTCTCCGACCTTTTTGAGAAACACATATTTCTGAGAACAGCAAAATTTATCTGTCGAATCGATACACTTGATAACGTTTTATTCAATACTTTGTACGTATTAATTCTTGTTCCACAACAAGAAGACATTTGGCAACTGCACCCTAACACTCAAGGTGACTTGAAATCCCGATGGTCTACATATGTTGAAGCCATCTCCTGGACGGCGATGGAAAATTTTGTTCATAATTACTTCACGTCGATGAGGCCGGAAACTTTGAAAATGGCCCCTGGAACACGCTTGTAAATGCTTCAAGCGTTCCATGCATAAAATTAGCTTAACCAGAGAGTTGATCCTGAGCAGCGAACCGAGAAGTACGCATCAAGAATACGATGGAGAATTTCGTTAGCGTGCTTTTTACACGAAAACAAAAAACTGATCGGCTGTTGGCCTATCACATCGAGGAAATCATTTTTTTTGCCCATATCATACTCAAGGACGTTTGGGACACTTTGAGAATAGTGATAGATTTTTGTGAAATATAGTGTGTGAATAGTCTTTGAAGTATTCTGAACGAATCCGCGCTTTGCTGATATTGGCTTTCGAGAAATGTCAGCTTAAAAACGTGTCGACATTTTTTTTTTGGAACAGAGGCTCCCAAACGATAAAAAAATGTCAACAGCACGCGGGATTCCCAGACGGTCACCCATTCAAGTACTAGCCGCGCCCGACGTTGCTTGACTTCGGTGATCGGACGAGAACCGGTACTTTCAACGTGGTATGGCCGTTGACAATAATAAAGCAACAATGTTTAGATAACAGCTACCAATTGCTCACATCATTCGCAGTGTGGCGATGTACCGATCATGAAAGAGCAAAATAAACGAACTGAAACAGCTTCAAAGATGCTCGTTCCGAAGTTCTCTCGTCGAACTGATCAAAAAAATACTAAGGAAGACTCTCAAAAAAGAGGCTTCCCAAAAAAAAGGATGCCAACAGCACGCGGGATTCCCAGACGGTCACCCATTCAAGGGTGTATAGGCTATTGGGTGAAACGGTGCCAGCATCTTGCAAATTTACGTACGGGTACATAATGCAATCCAAAAGCTAACTGCAAAATTTTAAGTCGATACATGGCTTTTTTTAATAGTTATATCCATTTGAAATTAACACGTTCTCTTATGGCAACAGGCAATAAATCTATAAAACTCCCACTTCAACAGAAAGAATAGTAAAGAAAAAACGGTGATGAGCTTTTGCAAATTTTGGTATTGATTCTTTCAAAGTTAACTAACAATTTAGTCCAAAAGTTTTATCGATTTGTGGGATATTACCAAAGTTATTGAATAAAACATTATGAAAAATGATGTTAGCAATTAGTAAGAGAGTGAAAGAGCGGCAACACTGTCGTCACCATGACAACGTACAGTGATATCTATAGGTATATGACTAGTGTTTTATGTATATGTTTTGATGCTCTTGAACATGAATCAAGTTATAGGTTAATACTCTTGATTGGTCAACTATAAAATAATAATTTCCTTATAATTTGAAATTATTATATCAATTTTTGAATATATATGTGCACATTATCATCCACAATTGTGCGTACGTGTTTCATGAAATGTCAAATAAGTGAGAGGTTATAAAATAATAAACATTCTTATTTCAATGAAATATTATGATGATTGTTACAATATACATTGTTTATTACCTAATAGTATGCATGAAATGAAAAAGTTCAATAAACCTTACATTACTATCACATCAAATGATGTCAATAAAATTCTTTCAATAAAATTTGTTTTTAAATATAACTTGTAAATTATAATGCATGGTCATTTTTTCAACTTGCTTAAAACTAATCAGACTAAATCTTTCCAAAGTTTTCTGTTAACCATTTGATCAATTTCTGTATCGTAGGCTTATGAGCAGTGACTGTAGCTTTCTTATTTAGTCTTTTACTAAGTAATTCAGTAATACCCGACTCTCCTGAATGTGAATACATCTGTTGCAATATTTCAATTGTTATATTCTCTCTAACTAATCTTTTTCTTATATCTACTCCAACAATCTTGTGAAGTGGATTCAATGTTGGTAGGAATATTCTGACACGTTCATCCTCTACCCACTTCTTTGTTATATCAGCATAATTCCAACTATGCTGGACTAGATTATTATAAGGTACAGGTATTTTTTTGATAATTTTTTCTAAAATGGCAACATCTTTGGAAGCGTCATGAGTATTCGCAGAAGAAATTTTGAGCCAATCAGCTAGACTTGTTATTGTACAAGTATTTTTACCAGTGCGGTTAGTACATTCTCTTATAACTGGTAAGGTATCGATGAAACCTTCAATGACACTGGAAAAATCATCAGCTAGCGAACATGAAGTTATAGCTTTGTATAATCGAGGTCCATCAAAGTTCAAATTATGAGCAGCTAAATAGCATTTTTTATTTAATGTCTTCAAAAAACTGAATAGTTGTCCCATGGCAATTCGAAGAGAAACTGAATCAACTTTTTCACCATGCAGCATTAGATCTCCATCGAACTTTCTTAAACCATGAATGGCAGAAGCACTTGCTGATATTTCTTGTTTGGGATTTATATAAACATTGAAACAAATATTTCCACACTTAGCAGCTATCTGTACAATATCGCAGTTACTTTGAAGACCAGTGGTTTCTAAATCAAAGTATATCACTGGGCAATTTTCGTTCAATGTACCTTCATCATCATCACTCAAGTATGATATCTCTTGTACTGTAGACTCATTGAGTAATGTTGAATTGCTTTCGTAAGTCACCCCTTCAAGTGTTTCCTTTTGGTAACGCAAAGCAGATTTTCTCTTCTTTAATAAAATCCTATTTTTTTTAAATTCTTGAGTTTTTATAAGTATTGCACGTTTGAGTCTAGTTTTTGTTATCCTTGAAATATATCTTTTATGATGTATCGCTGGAGATAAACTTAATTTACTAGAAATTTTCGTAGTATAAGTATCACCTACATTTTTTTGACAGACTACTGAAGCATAACGATAATCAGCTGACGCTGATAAACTCAAACATTTTGATTTAGGTGCTTTACTTGCCATACTGGCATTTAGACTTTCATTCACATTACTAGAAACACCAACTGAAAATTTTTCTGCATTATTAGCTAACTTATCAAAAATATTCTTCAATTCTTCAAATAACTTCAAATCTGTAAATCCACCAGGAATTGTTCTATGATCATAATTTTCTCTATCTTTGATATATCCGCACCATTGACCACACTTTTCATGATTGTTGAATGCATGGTATGGTATACTCTTAATAGTTTCAGCCATACATGCACTCTTTCCTTTATTTTGGGCCACTGCATATGTAAAACATCTATGCAAGTATTTTATTCCATCTTTTTTTAATTCTTGGTGGTTTTTCTCAATAGCGTATAACTCCTTACTTACTCCTTTTGAAGTATGATTTGCATCTGACAATTTACTAATTTGATGCGATGCACCTTGACGACAAGCAGCAATGGCAGAGCTGTCATTGTCGCCAATAAAAACGCCAATTTCTACATTTTTTGATTTTAATATTTTACTCTCATTGACTAGTTTGTTTGCAGTATGGCTTTCCATGGCTTTTGCTGAACCATAAAAATTTAATCTGCAATCATGGTCGAAAGGACTGTGTCCTTTATCACACTTTTTACATTTTCTATTACAAGTAGAATAATCTAATATTGCTTGAGAATATAATCCAACAATTGAACCAAAGCCATTCAGACTGTCATAGTTTTTACCATTACCACGAGTACTCCATCCCATATCGTAAGATCCTATCACTTGAATCACTGTATCAAATGTTACTGGAGCACTTCCTTTTTCAAAGGTGTTGAAACATGAACTTACACTTTCAGGCCTAGAAAAGTTAAAACAAACTACACTGTAAAATACTGATTAGGTGAAAAAAACGTGAATAAATTGAAAAGATTGTGAATTTGGTGTAAAAATCTTTATAAAATGTTTGATTCATACATGATGAAACTGTTAAAAAATACTATTTATCACCTACAAAGAGAATGACAAATTTCTTTACAAAGATCACTACGAGAGTAAAAATTATCTATATTTACCCATTGATTAAAATAAAATAATGTACAATTTTCAAGATATTTCTGTAATATACAGTATACATTAATAGAATGAGAAAAGATTCGTTGTGAAATCAATCTGATTCTATGATAATAATTACAATTGGTCTCTAAGAGTTGCAAGATTTTCCAAAGTTAATTTTCGCTCCAACTCGGTGGCTTCTTCACAACTTTCCTTGGCAATATTTTCTACAGTTTTTCCAACTTCTGCTTCGTATCTTTTGTATGTTTTGAAATCTATTTTCGGTATGTTCAAGCATGCTAGCAATTTATTTAAATTGGTGAATCCAATTCCACTGTCAACTAGTCCTGTAATAAATTATACTTAATTTAACTTTCCAATTCAAAAATATTATTACATACCATGTGATCAATCAAAAAGTTCATTATCTTAGAAAAATTAATCATTATTAGACTATTATAATTAGTAGATAGTCAGTAGTGCTGCAATTAGATCTGATAATAAAAAAGCAAATAATATAGCAAGAACACTTTTGTAACTGAAAATCATCAAAATAGTCATTTTTTAGAAAGTTGCACCTCATCGGTGATTATCCACCATTTTGAATTTCTTCAATTTGAGTAAAATAATTATTTAAAAAATACTAGCTATATCTTCATAAAATTTGCAATTGAAAGTTCCTTTAGTACCTTTCTCCTAAAGTTAATAGTTTATGCTTAAAAAATTTATTAGAATCACAGTCATTCAAACTGTGAGACAACAAGATATCAATGAGCTGGAAAATTTATTTATAGCTTTCGCTGATAAGAAGATCCTATTAGTTAGGTGTTGAATCATCATGAGATTATATTTTTTCATATTCTAATTGGTAGTAGCAAGCATTATTTACCGTTACAACATCATTGAAATTTTTGAATAATTAGTTGGCTTAGAATGTCTCAAAAAGATAATTATTGGAAACGCTTATTAAAATTGAAAATTACCAATGACAAGCTTTGTATTTACATCAAATCGACTCATTCGATTGGGATTTGTAGTAGTTGAATGTTGTTTACTAGTAATGATGATATTAATTAGTAAACACTTGTGACAGCGAATTGATAAGATGGAACCAAGTCCTCGGCGTTGTTCTTCTTCAATGTTGGACAAGGATAAACATTCTTTGCAGCTTTTGCACCATGACTGTTCTCCAATCAAATTCAATTCAACAATACGTCGGCCTTCTGCAGGTTTTGGAGTCTCTTGCTGAGATTGTGTTTTCTCATTCTCTTTGACTTCATTCTCTGTCTCTTTATCAACATTGTCACTGATACTTTGTTGTTCAATGGATTGTGAAGTCCTTTGCTGTAGTTTTCTTCGTTTACTTTTATTGTTTTCTGTCACGTTCAAGTTTACATTTTCACTATCACTTAACCTCTTAGATGATTTAAAACCACTTTTTTGTTGTGCTAATCGCTGATTATAAATTTTCTCACTCACTTTAGTCCCTTTCCAATAAAACCTTTTATTTTTCACTCTTTCCATTTTTCTCAAAATCAAAATTCATTCTTAATACTGAATATTGCGAATTCTAATACACTGTTCTGATACTAATGTAAGAGACTACAGACGCCGCGCTATCCTTCGAGTCTATAGCTGATGCATCTTAGCAATTGAGCCAACTGAAGGAAAAAAAATGGTAAGAGCACAGCGTTGCCATATCTCATGATCAATTTGACACCTTCATTTTTTCGTATTAATATGATAAATATGAATAAACTTAACTATTGTTTCAATTTTACCGATATTTTTGTTGCTAATCTAATGCATAACATTGTCAATTTTCTGTAAGTACGTTGATAAAGAGTTGTCATTTTTAATTTTCTACAGTTAAAAGCCTGCAGAATTCCCTCTCAAAAGTTTGTGACACAAAAATAATGATATCAAGAATTAAAATAATTTTAATACTTTCTACATTCTACAATCAATCTTTGTTACAACTGATACTGTTTGTATAAACATATATTTCGTTTTTTACCATAAAACTACATTGGATTGTTTAAAAATCACGATTTCAAGTTTTTTTAAACTTTTTGCTGGGATTGTATAGCCAATACAGCCTTCAAGTACTAGCCGCGCCCGACGTTGCTTGACTTCGGTGATCGGACGAGAACCGGTACTTTCAACGTGGTATGGCCGTTGACAACAATTAAGCAACAATGATTGGATAAGAGCTACCAATTGCTCACATCATTCGCAGTGTGGCGATGTACCTATCATGAAAGAGCAAAATAAACGAACTGAAACAGCTTCAAAGATGCTCGTTCCGAAGTTCTCTCGTCGAACTGATCAAAAAAATACTAAGGAAGACTCTCAAAAAAGAGGCTTCCCAAAAAAAAGGATGCCAACAGCACGCGGGATTCCCAGACGGTCACCCATTCAAGTACTAGCCGCGCCCGACGTTGCTTGACTTCGGTGATCGGACGAGAACCGGTACTTTCAACGTGGTATGGCCGTTGACAATAATACAGCAACAATGTTTAGATAACAGCTACCAATTGCTCACATCATTCGCAGTGTGGCGATGTACCGATCATGAAAGAGCAAAATAAACGAAATGAAACAGCTTCAAAGATGCTCGTTCCGAAGTTCTCTCGTCGAACTGATCAAAAAAATACTAAGGAAGACTCTCAAAAAAGAGGCTTCCCAAAAAAAAGGATGCCAACAGCACGCGGGATTCCCAGACGGTCACCCATTCAAGTACTAGCCGCGCCCGACGTTGCTTGACTTCGGTGATCGGACGAGAACCGGTACTTTCAACGTGGTATGGCCGTTGACAACAATTAAGCAACAATGATTGGATAAGAGCTACCAATTGCTCACATCATTCGCAGTGTGGCGATGTACCGATCATGAAAGAGCAAAATAAACGAACTGAAACAGCTTCAAAGATGCTCGTTCCGAAGTTCTCTCGTCGAACTGATCAAAAAAATACTAAGGAAGACTCTCAAAAAAGAGGCTTCCCAAAAAAAAGGATGCCAACAGCACGCGGGATTCCCAGACGGTCACCCATTCAAGTACTAGCCGCGCCCGACGTTGCTTGACTTCGGTGATCGGACGAGAACCGGTACTGTCAACGTGGTATGGCCGTTGACAATAATTTCATAACAATGTTTGTACAAGGTTTTACTAAATATCTGCATTATCTTAGCAATGCAGTGAGTTGCGCGAAGGAAACAGATCGCGAGTATCACTCCTCTCAAATGAAGCTACCCTTGATGCCCCGTACCCGCTCGCTGCTAGAATAAACCAGGCGTCTCAAATTCTCAGCGCACCGTGTCAGAAAATATAACAGAAACATAGACGTTACCTGAACTATTGGATCAACTATTAGAATAAGAATGGTTTCGCCGACCAAGAAGATGATGATCAGAATTGTGTGACTGTGTCACGGCGTCCTTTTCCTCTGCAGCTGTGTCAAATGGAGTTGTGCCTTTGTTGTGTAGCTTATCGCAACTCTTAAAGTTATGGCAGAATGAAAATGTATTTATACATGTCACGTCATAACTTCAAGGATTTCTGCTATTGCTGCCAGTGCTTAGAGCAGTGCCAATGGTTTGCAAACAAGAGTAAATATTGTAGTGTCAATAGCTTCACACATATCTCAATTCATCAAAATCAGGTCATGGTAAGTCAGGGAAAAATTGAATTCCAATTTTGAAGGGCAAAAATACAGACGCCGAGCTGAATACAACTTTATGGAATAGTAGAACGCGCTATTTCAAGCTCGAAAGCCGCAAATAGAGAGATTCGTAGAATACCTGCTTCTATAATTGTGAGAATGGGAGGATCCTGGCGGTAACATCCAAGCATGCGTTAAATTCCAGTAGCCAAAATGAGACTCGCATTGTCGGACACTCTCCAGGAAATAATACCTATGCATTGTACCATTTACTTAATGAAGATATTCTAATGTGAATCTTGGAGAAGTGTGTTGGGTAAGAAATTCAGAATTGAACTTACCCTCTATTAAAGTATCAAATATATCGCACACAACGATATAAATAATAATCATATGAGTGATGAGCTGTAGAATTATTTTCAGATTAGTTTTTAAAGAAAAAATGTATTGTTACAGATAGCGCATTATTTTTTGGCGCCACCGCCTGAATTCGTCGTTTAACAGAATGGGGTGTGCACCAAGCGGTGTTTCCGGAAAAGGTGGTCTGCGACTCATAGCTACAAAACTGACGTTCACCAAAGATCAGCTCGACAACCTGAACGTTCAGTTCAATGAAATTGCTACTGATTCGATGCGGAAGAATGGTGAGTATATCTTCAACACGAAATAAGATACAGGCTGTCACAAATCTGGAAACACCTGAATAACTTGCCGGGTAAAATATTTTTGAATAATGTTATGGTCATTCTTGTAGTGACCATATTGCATGTCAATATATGAATGGTAGTTTTAATTCGAGTACATCTACGTTGATAGATAAAGTTAGTGATGTTTGTTTGCTAAATATTTTTATTTATTGATAAGGTTATTCATATTTATAAGCATGAGGTATATTGTGTCTTTTTATAATTGTTATTATATTATACATAAGCTGTCCGACTGCGACACAAATTGTGTCCGTTAGCCTTTCGCTGAAGTTGTCAAGTTATCTGAAATATCATTTTATATTGTGAATTGATAGCGACACCGCTTCGACTGTCATCGGCTGTCGAGCGTCGAACGCCGTATGAATTGTTTGTATCGTAACGTAGTCCACGCACATACATCGCGCGGTCCTGCCCGACGCCGCATCGCGGTACGCGTCGGACCGCCGTAGTCCGTCGGTCGACTACCAGATGGCCGGCGGAGACTGTCGTTCGCGCGGGTCATATGACGTGAGAAAGGTCATATATGGGTTCAGGCCCATCTTAGCAATGGGGGGCGGTTTGGGTGAGGCTGGTCGGTCACACGGTACATTTTACCGGTTTTATACCTTTAATCGAATTGCCTCTAAAGTAGTGATGGCGATATTTGCTGAATGTATCGATATTTGGTATCGATACGTATTGGTGATCAGAGTATCGATACAGGCACAATATCGGGAATGCAATATCGATATCACCGATATCGATACTCAACAAAATGCAAACAATTTTTTTGAATGATTCTTCATTTTTTATATTTATAAAAAAAGCACAGATATCGAACATTATAACAAAAATACACAAAAGTAATATACAGTAGGGTGCTTTTTTCGCTCCCAGCCTGAAATTTTGTTGGAAATACCCAAAAAAAAATCCCTGAAAATTTGAGCACTTAATATTAATACTAAGTACTCGCTCACAGTGTGTGAAGATTTTCCATTTCAAATACACGTAAACTTTGATATATTTTTTTCTTATTTTTATAGCTCAGCGGCATTTTATGGTATCAGCTCGTCCAAAGTCGAGATTTTCTCAGAATTGAATGTTCTACAAAAGTGCCCATTTCGGCGTAGTCGTAAGTCACATCGGCAAGGTAGTACGAGTCACTAAACTTAATTCTTTCATAGAATTCGCGTTTTTCTGTCATTATCTCATGAATAACAAGACCTGCAGAGAAAATGTGAATGACAAACTTGTAGGAAATTTAATTTCCTATAAAAAAGGTCGAGTGAACCAAATCGCTAAGATCGATATTTCTCGAGATATTGAGCCTTGAATTTATTTTTGTATGAAATTCATTTTATGAAATATTTATACGAATTTATTTATTTTGGCTTTATGTGTTATGGCTCCCTACGCCACATATCAAATAAAAAAACGGTTGTATCGAAATTTCGATATTCATGTATTGAGTATCGATACTTGCAAATATCGTTACGGAAAGTATCGATACAAAATATCGATATTTGGGGCAAAGAGTATCGATATTCCAAATATCGATACTGTATCGCCCATCACTACTCTAAAGCCCAGTACAGATGGTAGCCTCTGGATCGACGGTCTTAGTTTGCATTTGTGACACGCCGCCGTGGATGACCGGGGCTTAACGGCAAGGAAAATAACCTCGACTGTCGAAGCAAGTCCTTGGATTGCTATGCAATCTAGTTGACAGCTAGGATTTACAAATTTTCGCCAAAGTATTCGATTCAAAACATCGGAACACTCCTAATAATGCCTAACGTTGATTGTATTGGTCGAACGCATAATATTGAGCTGAGTACAACTTTTGGTGGTAAACTACGATCTAGGTTGTAGAAGTTACAGATGGGTTAACTATATTACACTGACCGTTACACAATGTATGCGTAACACTTACCACCACGTGTAGTGCTGGTATAGCAAATCTGTCTCGCTATTTCTCTTGATATAGTTTATGGGACTCGCAATAATCATACAAAATGTTGTCTCGGTACCGACTTGAAGTCGTCACACCTGTTCTCCAATCTTGTAGGGCATTCTAATCGCCCAAATTCTCCTTTGATCGTGACCAATCTCCTCACTAGGTGAGGAGTTGACTAATTTCGTGGTGTCATCTCGCAGCTCGATATCAAATTGAAATTCGTAAGGTGTAATTCCCGTGGTTATGTGCGTAGTTAAATTTAAAAGTGTTTTGATCTGTCGAACATACTTGATCCATTTTTTATGCTGCGCGGAGCAATAGGTCCTGAATAGACGTCCAAGTTCTGCTTCCTTCAGGTGAATAATTGAATTGAGGATGCCGCACCCGACTTTTATATGTTTCTTTTCTCAACTTTTTGCCATACCAACTCTATTCTCAATAAACTGGTATATGTAATTATTTAAAGTTGGGATACATTTTTTTTATCAATAGTTCGTCCTCGATGTTCATTGTCGACTATGTATGTATCGAGTCCTTTTCCATTTCAGAGGGACTTTCAGAGTTTGCCTGATATGCGTTTCTTTTTCTTCAAAGCATTGGCAATATTATACTTGGGTGTTATCTTACCTAGTTGTAGTTCGCTGTATTTTTGAGCAGTATTTTGAGTATTCAATGAATATTTTTTCAAGGTTTCCTTGGTGATATTAATGTTGACGATTTTCGCCGTTTCGTAGAGACGATCCGTCGTCTTTATTGGAACATGTGTATGTTTATATATTTAAATCGCAGGCGTGCTCAGTTGGCGCATTTAGCAGGTACATCCTTCGATTTGGTGCACTCTCGTTAAGTGTTTGTCAGCGCATTATAGTCTGACAGACTCCGCGTAGCAATTTGCAGTTGCATATCCCCATTCTTGGCAACTCTGACATTGCTTTACTCTCTTTTGATGGATGTAGTTTTCCCACTCTACTTACGTATCTCCGATGTTTCGCGCTGTGACAATTGCGTATCAGCCGTAAACGTCACCTTGAATAGTGGCCTGGCAGTATCTCACATGATTGGCGTGCAATGCCTTCGAGCCCAATTCTGTCAGTTCTTTCCCTATTTGGTCGACTTTTTTTCTGCATGCATCTCTTATATCACAAATATCCGTATCTTATTGTCTTTCTCTATATATGTATGGAATTGCATATTGTTGTCGTGTCATTGCCGTTAGAGCAGTGATTAATCTGATTTAGTAGTGTCGTGAGCTTCGTGTATCCGACCTTGTATATATTTACGGCCTCCCCGAAGGGTTACCGGCACTTCCTTTTACAGTATTTTACACTCTTACTCCTACTCTTATACCTACTTCTACGCACATCGCCGTGAGCTTCGTGTATCCTTGGTTGTATTTTATACGCAACATAATTTTTCGTCGAAATTAATTATGCCAGCCGATCTCGATGTATGATCAGTGCTGGTAGATTTTTGTGTTGCTTGTTGTTAGTCGCGTTGGTAGAGCTCGCCTTATTTTGAGGTGCTGTGTGGTTTGGTACGTCGGATGAATCTTCTATGCGTCGTCGTCCATGTCACAGTCGTTTTCACTAAGTTCTTGATATCTATTTTTTATAGTGACGTTGGCGTTGCCTACGCACTTGCCCAATTTAGTGTCCAGAGGTATTATCACTGAGGTCATTCATGTCTTTATCATATAGGATTCTCTTTTGTTTAACTATGAAGTCGAAATTGGCTTGTATAGGCGTTGCTTCCCCAGTGGTAGGAGCATTACCTGGTGAGGGTTCTAAAAAATCAAAAATGCCAACAGCACGCGGGATTCCCAGACGGTCACCCATTCAAGTACTAGCCGCGCCCGACGTTGCTTGACTTCGGTGATCGGACGAGAACCGGTACTTTCAACGTGGTATGGCCGTTGACAACATAAAAGCAACAATGATTGGATAACAGCTACCAATTGCTCACATCATTCGCAGTGTGGCGATGTACTGATCATGGAAGAGCAAAATAAACGAACTGAAACAGCTTCAAAGATGCTCGCTTCGTAGTTCTCTCGTCGAACTGATCAAAAAAAATACTAAGGAAGACTCTCAAAAAAGAGGCTTCCCAAAAAAAAAGGATGCCAACAGCACGCGGGATTCCCAGACGGTCACCCATTCAAGTACTAGCCGCGCCCGACGTTGCTTGACTTCGGTGATCGGACGAGAACCGGTACTTTCAACGTGGTATGGCCGTTGACAACAATTAAGCAACAATGATTGGATAACAGCTACTAATTGCTCACATCATTCGCAGTGTGGCGATGTACTGATCATGAAAGAGCAAAATAAACGAACTGAGACAGCTTCAAAGATGCTCGCTTCGTAGTTCTCTCGTCGAACTGATCAAATAAATACTAAGGAAGACTTAAAAAAGGTTTCCACAAAAAAAAGAATGCCAACAGCACGCGGGATTCCCAGACGGTCACCCATTCAAGTACTAGCCGCGCCCGACGTTGCTTGACTTCGGTGATCGGACGAGAACCGGTACTTTCAACGTGGTATGGCCGTTGACAACAAATAAGCAACAATGATTGGATAACAGCTACCAATTGCTCACATCATTCGCAGTGTGGCAATGTACCGATCATGAAAGAGCAAAATAAACGAAATGAAACAGCTTCAAAGATGCTCGCTCCGTAGTTCTCTCGTCGAACTGATCAAATAAATACTAAGGAAGACTTAAAAAAGGTTTCCACAAAAAAAAGAATGCCAACAGCACGCGGGATTCCCAGACGGTCACCCATTCAAGTACTAGCCGCGCCCGACGTTGCTTGACTTCGGTGATCGGACGAGAACCGGTACTTTCAACGTGGTATGGCCGTTGACAACAAATGAGCAACAATGATTGGATAACAGCTACCAATTGCTCACATCATTTGCAGTGTGGTAATGTACCGATCATGAAAGAGCAAAATAAACGAAATGAAACAGCTTCAAAGATGCTCGCTCCGTAGTTCTCTCGTCGAACTGATCAAAAAAATACTTAGGAAGACTAAAAAGAGCCTGCCAAAAAAAAAAAAGAAGAATGCCAACAGCACGCGGGATTCCCAGACGGTCACCCATTCAAGTACTAGCCGCGCCCGACGTTGCTTGACTTCGGTGATCGGACGAGAACCGGTACTTTCAACGTGGTATGGCCGTTGACAACAAATAAGCAACAATGATTGGATAACAGCTACCAATTGCTCACATCATTTGCAGTGTGGTAATGTACCGATCATGAAAGAGCAAAATAAACGAAATGAAACAGCTTCAAAGATGCTCGCTCCGTAGTTCTCTCGTCGAACTGATCAAAAAAATACTTAGGAAGACTAAAAAGAGCCTGCCAAAAAAAAAAAAGAAGAATGCCAACAGCACGCGGGATTCCCAGACGGTCACCCATTCAAGTACTAGCCGCGCCCGACGTTGCTTGACTTCGGTGATCGGACGAGAACCGGTACTTTCAACGTGGTATGGCCGTTGACAACAAATAAGCAACAATGATTGGATAACAGCTACCAATTGCTCACATCATTTGCAGTGTGGTAATGTACCGATCATGAAAGAGCAAAATAAACGAAATGAAACAGCTTCAAAGATGCTCGCTCCGTAGTTCTCTCGTCGAACTGATCAAAAAAATACTTAGGAAGACTAAAAAGAGCCTGCCAAAAAAAAAAAAGAAGAATGCCAACAGCACGCGGGATTCCCAGACGGTCACCCATTCAAGTACTAGCCGCGCCCGACGTTGCTTGACTTCGGTGATCGGACGAGAACCGGTACTTTCAACGTGGTATGGCCGTTGACAACAATTGAGCAACAATTCTTGCTGAAAAGCTAACAATTGCTTACATTATTCGCAATGTTGCGTTGTCATGATCGTCAAAGATGAAAATGTCAAGATTGAGGAGTGGAGCGATGACACTAATGTTTCTGCAATCGACCGGTCGTCAATGAATACCATGAAAACTCTTGGACTGACCGATTAAATAATATAACACCCTATACAACTTCAGAAGGTGAATCAATATGCTACAACTCCTACTCGAAACTTTTTTTCTACCATTCATACCGTCAGAGCTATGACGCGTTGATTGTCATAATGCGCTGTCTCCGAGCGGGTGACCCGCGCTGCCCCCGCAAATGTCTCGCCAAGTTGCTCATCCACCCAACCGTTTCTTTTATCCTCGTCGACTATGAGAGTTATAACGCATTTAATGTTGCAGTACCAGGTGCCAGGTCGATAATGACGAAGTTGACTCATTTTAATGATATAAATTCAACAGCTGCATCCAAAAAAATATCAGTAATATTGATATATTTGGTACTATAAATTTATTTCCTGACCTGTGACGGAAATGAAATTTCTTCCAAGTTGATGTAATACGATTTTCCGTTTTCCCGTGCAAATAACACGTAGAAAAATGTTCTTTTTGTCACGTAAGATTATGAACAAATGATTTCAATTCTGGAGCGCATATTCTTGTAAGAGATTTAGTTCTCTACACAAAAGCTCCGGTAGATTGTTCTTGTAATCTTGACTGACGGATAAGAAGTTATCAGCTTCTTGATCTTTGTCAAAGATGAAGAAGAAAAAGAGAATCCTACTATTTTCATGTCATGTTCACGATTCACTGTTGCCCGTATCACTTGTAGCTTGAGGATGCTACCACTAGATGTCGTAATAAATCTCGACGGTGACGTTATCGACTGAGAGTAAATACAGTAAATTTTAATCTAATGATGGAGGACTAATAATTCATAGTATGAAAAATGTTCAAAATATT
This sequence comes from Arge pagana, assembly GCA_963969455.1. NCBI lineage: Eukaryota > Metazoa > Arthropoda > Insecta > Hymenoptera > Argidae > Arge > Arge pagana. The sequence goes on along the minus strand of OZ018308.1, from coordinate 23,745,504 downwards.
CGATTTACAGGTTCTTTAAGAAATCAATTACCTGTAAGTAGAATATTTTATAATTCTACAAATTTGTTATTTCGTGGCTTTCCTTTTTCAGCTGGATTTTATTCTAAAGATACAATTTTGGAAATATATTTGATAGGAAATTTAATTTGTTTCCTTTTTTTCTTCAAATTAATAGTATTATCAAAGTTGTGGTACCTGAGGTCTGCATTCTGATCATAGTAATCATAGTGATCATAGTATGGATGAAAAGTTTCACAGGTGATCAAGCTCTCAGAACCGTAGCTGTACCCTGTGGGGTGGGCCAGTAGGGGTTGCAATGGGTTGCGCCGTTTTGCCCGTTTCCGAAGCGTCGCCCTTACCGCTGCGGCGGGGGGTTCGGCGGCGAATAACTCCAGAGGTGGAGACCCATCTGGTACTTATTGTTAGTGGAGACGGAGACGTTGAACGTTCCACAAGGTCTAGAACTGGGTCGGGATGTACGGCTTTTGGGACCGGCGAGGTTCGCTGCAGGGCAGGGCCCGCCGTAATGAGACTGCCACGGTTGGTATGAATCTAACCGCGGACTGTTGGAGACTGAGCGTTGATTCCCCCCCGGCTAAGCCTGCCGGGTCACCTGCGCTGCGACCCCGTGTTTGTTTATATCATACTTATTTCAAACGTCGAGTCCTTACTCGCCAGATGTTTGTATTTCCAAATTTTGACACGCCTTCTGGCAGCGATCTAGGATTCTAGTAATAGTCTACTAGTTACTCATGAAAATCATGCTATAATAATGATGATAATGTTCATTTGCAGCTCAGCGCCCAACTATTACTAGATTCGATTGCTCCTCCGACATCGTTATTGAAAAAATGTTCCTGAATGTCGAAAATGTATTCCGAGTATTATCTACGAACTCTGATGGACGTTATTCTTATTTTAGCGGACCTCGAAAACATCGAAGCTAACGTCGAAAGACTCGTGCAACGCCTACTGATCGGGGTGGGAAATATCGACTCGCGGTTTTCATCGATGTTCCTTATCTCGTTGAACGACCGCAGCAGAGCTAAGGTAAAACACGTTCGTATAACATCAGTGTGATTGACGAGACGTACGCTTAGGGTACAGTCGCCAAATATCGTCTCCTTTATGTAAAAAACAAATGTGGAAAAAGAACTATTACATGTGAATTGATAGATGAAATGTCAAACATTAGACACAGCACTCTATCATCATTGTAAATAATAAAAACCTCGTTCAGGGAAGCCACTTTTTGTATGTTACTGTTCGTATTTTATTCATGAAGGTCATGTTTCTTGCTATGCCACATCACATCACAGTATGGTACTGTTACTGATACTGATGAAAGGGTAGAGTGGTGTGATGTGATGTGGAGTGGTGTAATGTGGTGCTGGTGGTTGTTGGCCTACTTAAAGCCAGAAGCAACGTTACCTTCGTGTGACTTAGACACTATGAACGTAATATATACGAGCCGCAACACACGAAAAGTAACCGCACGCTCACACACACATACAGATACATACAGACCATGCGTTTATAATATCTTAGCAAATGAATATCTCTGTTCGTCGACGAGACCGCCAATTTTGTCTCATGGAAAAGTAGTTCCCCGTGCGAACACGCACCGAAGGCACTTAGTCAGGTTGTTCCCCGTGTGAACACGCGCCGAAGGCACTTCGTCCGAAAGCGATCGAAGGTGGCTCCCTTGGTGGAAAATTTTTACCAGTTCTTGCTCAATAATTTGCATTTGGTGGCCAAGGTACACTTGCCGCAATAACAAGAGGGCTTATACCCTCTTTTCGAATAAAGCGTTCAATTGTATCCACAGCATTTCAAATTTGAATATTTGGTTCGAGTCGATGCCCTCTCTTCGCCTGAATTGACCTCTGACCATGTAGCACCGGTCAGCGTCGAGGAAGAAGCTGCTATGCCAGGTTTTGCACGCGTCAGAATCCGCGGTTCCGGAGCGGAAGCTTGGGGAGAATTTCTCGGGCCCGGTGGACGTCTGCGCAGGGATCTAATAAAATCTAAGCTGGCGAACCTTCTCGTTGCGTCAACAAAACCAGGTGAAGGATGCTAAAACATGTACATCGAGCGAAACTATTCTTACTACCGTTCCCTCGAACATTTCTATGACAATCTGGACATGAGGCTGCTCAGCTTGTCAGTATGTCCTCTTGAGGAAAAAACGAGGGTCTTAGATTCCATGCCTCCTCGAATCGTACAACCAGAACATCTCGTGTTGGCGAACGCGATTCGTCTTCACTCGCGCTTGCAATTTTCTACGTGACCAGACATCTTGTTGTCGTAGTTTGTAAACAATCTATCTTACCCCTGGACGGATTGCGGTTGTTTGTCGAGTAGGGTTCGCGTGCCGAAATAAATTTACCGAGGCTGATTGCCGAATTTATCATGTACACGGAGATTAGGACGATAGCAAATATCGTAACTCCTACCTGAAGGAGAAAAACTTCTTCAGTGGTCCTAATATCTCATAATACAGAGCATTAGCTGAATAAGACAGTGATTGGACTATTTCTAGTGTCTTGCCCCAGTTCATCCCTGTCCACACCTTGAAGAGCCTCACCTATTTTTTTTTTCTTTTTTTTTTGGATCCCAACGAAAACTAAATTTGTCTGCAAATTCTGAGGACTTTCAAACTTCACTGTGGATTCTCCTTAGGGGGGAAATTCAGGGATCGAAATCAATACGAGGATTTCATAAGCTTGCAACTTTATTTTCCGTTCCTGACTTTTGAGAACTCTTCAGCAATTTCGTGCTCTGATAGTCGAGTATTTCTTATCTAAGTACTTGATATTGCCCTTCACTGTTATTATTATAGGGTCAACGAAAGGAGCTGACGAACGTCTTTGCTGGACACCGGGCCAAGTCGTTGATGCTGAGGTTCTTGACAAAATATTAAAGCAGCCCGATCACTGCAGAGTATTCTATGGACCAGGTAGATGATATATTCAAAATTATTTATTCGCCTTCTCAGCTATTTGGACAATCATAACTTCATGGAACACTGATTCAGATTTGAGTCGGTTTATGAGGGCAAAAATGTTATTTCCAAAATGTTTGCATCGAATCGTATGATTCTTGAAACAGTAATCGTAGATGAAGTTTGCCTGATCTGAACCGCATAGACTGCGGAACGTTTTATCGACTACCTGGCATTGTTTCTGTAAGCTATTGAGCATTAGGCGAACTTATGTATTCAGGGTTTGCGAACACTATCAGTATGACGAGTTAAGGAACTGTGATCGAATTTCTCTCTCGTGCTTGGATTGAACCATCCCTCTATGAACGTGTGGACTGTTTGTGTGTTAATTTCCAGCAGATGAGGGATCGACTGGATCGAAATGAGAATGACGCGTCTACCTGTGCTGTAATCGCGAATTCAGCAGTGCGGAACGCCAATCCTGTGGTGTGACTGTGGCGGGGGATAGGATAGGGGGGGTGGGGGGGGCGAGGGGTGATAACGTCTACCATAACGGAACTCAAAAGCAGTGCCGGAATAGCGCTCCGGCACCATGACACTACTGGCGTCCACTTATTCATATGCTATGCTATGGATGAAATGTATTAGGAATTAGAAAAGTATCTCTCGGTGTTCCATCGGATGATTCAAAATCCGATAAAATTAAAAAAATGTCAACAGCACGCGGGATTCCTAAACGGTCACCCATTCAATTACTAACCGCGTCCGACGTTGCTGGACTTCAGTGATCAGACGAGAACTTTTTTTTCTTTACAAAATATTTTATTATTCAATAACAAATTATGAACAAAGGTGATATCAGTGCACTTCAACTCTCACACGTATGTGAAGTTCCTGCTTTATCTAAGCTCAATCCAACATTTTGTCTTATATTGAGAAAAATAATCTCATTTCCTAGTTACTCGAATGTTCATACAGGTACGGTAGACAGCGTCGAGGCCATGGCAAATGAGTAGAGTTACAGGAAAATCATATTGCAAAAACCTCTGCTTGAGAATTCCACCAGGCCAATGCCTGACAGTACGTGGATTTGGGTACGTGTGGGTTGATCGATAGACGGATTCATGTTTTTTTTTTTGATATTTTTATTTTTTGGTACTTGAGATTTCTTTTGTTTCTAATACTTGGTGTTAAGATATTATCGTCGAGTTTTTGCTCGTAGAACTTATTCGCTAGCTTGTGAATATATTCTTGTATATAAGAAAGTCCAGAAGTCTCGTGCATATTCGATATTGTGGCATACCTATTTTCGGATAAAATCAATCTAAGGCACTTATTTTGATATCTTTGTAGTAGCAACATATTTGTCGTGAATGCACCGCACCACACTGGAGCAGCATATATTAAAATAGGTCTTATCATCATTCCATAAATAAGTTTCTTATTTCTAATGGACAGGTCAGATCCCTTGACCATTGAAGGATAGAGTTTTTCTTGTATTGAGCAGGTTGTTTTGGTTGCATGCTTAATATGACTATTATATATCAGTTAAGTAACCAAATGAACTCCCAGGTATTTGACTATTGTCTGAGGTTTTATGTTGTGGCTGTAGATTTCTACTGGTCAAATTATTCTTATGTTGTTATTTTTCTTCGCACATACTATCACTTCGGTCTTTGTCGCATCTAGTGATATTTTCCCCTGCGTATAGAATTTCTCAAGTATGTTCGTGTGTATTTGTTGCTGTTTCGCAGCTGTGATTACGCTAAAACAGAGTGCATCGATAGCTGTATCGTCTGCAAAGAGTGTGAGACTCGTTTTTGAGAAAGTAGGAATGTCATGGAGGTCGATATTGAATAGTTTAGGTCCGATAACTGAGCATTGTGGGACTCCTGCTTTTATTGCTCTATTTGTGGATGTTGTTCCTTCCACAGAGACAGTGAAGTATCTATTACTTAAGTATGAGTGAACTAGTTTTATGAGAGTTACTGGATAGTTGTATTTTATTATTTTGTAAATCAGGCCATCTATCCACACTCTATCAAAAGCTTTTTCTATGTCAAGTAATAGCATGGTAGTGACTAAGTTTTCATTGAAGTTTATGGAAATATCATGAACAATTCTAGTTACCTGTTGTACTGTGTTATTTTTGTTTCTAAAACCAAATTGGTAATCTGAACTGCTGCGATATTTTTCCCGGCCTGAAAGTCTCTCCAAGATAACTTCCGAAGACTGCTCAACGTGGGTAGAAGGCTAATGGGGCGCTGACCACTAGGCTCGGTGATGATTTTACCAGGTTTTTTAATTGGTATTATTCTTTCTATTTTCCAGTGCTGCGAGGAATAAGAAAGTTTGAATAAATTATTGAGTATATACGTTAGTTGGACTAGAACTGGTACTTTAAACGTGCTATGGCCGTTGGCAATAAGACCGCAACAATGCTTGGGCAACGGTTATCAATTCTTTACATCAATTGCAACACTACGATGTATTGAACGTGAAAGATCAAAATGACAGGATTCAAATCAAGTGCCACAAATGCTCGCTCTTAGGATCCCCGCATCTAACTGAGTGACAAAATACTTGGCAGCAAGAATACTTGCGAAATGGGATCCCGAAAAATTAAAAAATATCAACAGCACGCGGGATTCCCAGACGGTCACCCATTCAAGTACTAGCCGCGCCCGACGTTGCTTGACTTCGGTGATCGGACGAGAACCGGTACTTTCAACGTGGTATGGCCGTTGACAACAACTAAGCAACAATGATTGGATAACAGCTACCAATTGCTCACATCATTCGCAGTGTGGCGATGTACCGATCATGAAAGAGCAAAATAAACGAACTGAAACAGCTTCAAAGATGCTCGCTCCGAAGTTCTCTCTTCGAACTGATCGAAAAAATACTAAGGAAGACTGAAAAAAAGCTTCCAAAAAAAAAGAATGCCAACAGCACGCGGGATTCCCAGACGGTCACCCATTCAAGTACTAGCCGCGCCCGACGTTGCTTGACTTCGGTGATCGGACGAGAACCGGTACTTTCAACGTGGTATGGCCGTTGACAATAATTAAGCAACAATGATTGGATAAGAGCTACCAATTGCTCACATCATTCGCAGTGTGGCGATGTACTGATCATGAAAGAGCAAAATAAACGATCTGAAACAGCTTCAAAGATGCTCGTTCCGAAGTTCTCTCATCGAACTGATCAAAAAAATACTAAGAAAGACTAAAATAAAGGCTTCCAAAAAAAAGAATGCCAACAGCACGCGGGATTCCCAGACGGTCACCCATTCAAGTACTAGCCGCGCCCGACGTTGCTTGACTTCGGTGATCGGACGAGAACCGGTACTTTCAACGTGGTATGGCCGTTGACAACAATAAAGCAACAATATTCGCTTGCAGGCCAACAATTGCTCATATTTGTCACAATACCACGATGTGCTGCTAGGGAAAAATCCAAATAACGGAATTGAAATATGGCGTCAAAACTGCTCACTGAGCTCCTTCACATCAAATTGTTCAACAAAAAATAGTCATAAAAAGCACCCAACTAAGGGCCCGGAAAAATTTCCGCCACCGCTGCTCATACAATTCGTCAGCTGTGATCATATCATTTAACAAGACACTGCGAGTAGGCACCGTAACTACCCAAAACGCCAATTCCTATCCTGCTATTGCCCGGGAACATCAATGGCCATTATCTCGATCCTGTGTGCCGTCTCTGAATATTCCCCACCGGGCATGCCACTCGGTTCACCAACGAATTTGGCAATAATATGTATCCTGTTTATATTTTTCGTTCCAGATGAAAATTATTCAGACAAAACTCGCTCGTTTTCCTTGGTAACAATCGTTTTTTACTCTACACCCGTCCACTTTTCTCTCCATTTTCTCTCCTCGCCATACAATGCTTTCGCGATCAACTCTTCATTAAGATCCCTGGAAAGATTGAGATGGAACAGCCAGTATATACTTATCAATAATGAGACGAGGTCAAATACTCTATTGCTTGTTTCAACGTAGAATTAGGCAATATGGAACAGGCCTGTGTATTAGCAGAGGCAGCGCCCGGTGAAATTATTCTGGCTCCCATGCGAAGACACGGAATATTACCTGCATTCTCGTCTAGCTCCAATTCTTTTTTCCTCATGAGCCTGAGAACGGTGCATGGATACATTTCGGTGGAATCATTTCCCACCGCGTTCAACGCCAACCCTGCGAAGACGTGTACTTCCGTATCATATTGTTTCCTCCAGTTTCGCCACTTTTTCTTAATCCTCCCTTCATCCTCATCTTTCGACGAGGTAGCCCGATTACACGCCGCACGGTGACTTGTAAAGATCGTATATTAACAACCGTCCAAGTTGGGGGGAGGGGGGGGGGGGGGGGGGGGGCGAGAAAACGATGCTGCACGAGTAATTCGATACACCCGGTAGGCTGGTATATCTCGCGTACTAAATCATTGTAATGCTACGGTGAAGAGAATTAATTGTACCTGACGGAGATTTAGAATTATTACCGCCGCCAGGACACAACAGTGTTGCCTAACATCGGCGAAAGAAATCCTGAGAAAGAAGCAAAGAGGAAAATATTTACGTATTCATCATAATTAATATGCCAACAACAATATAAAACTGGGTCCTTATCTTCACTTGTTTCTCCGGAAATTGGTCCCCCCATATGAGACACTCTCCCACAATCCAGCTACCTATTTTCCCGATGAAAAGTTTCGATTTCTGTTATACTTTTCTATCAACCAATATTCGGAAAAAAGTGTCGAAATCCGTGCACATGGCACCTTATTTTACCTTTTAGGCCCTTTATACTAGATTCTCATATTGATTACATCTTTAGATGTGAATAACTATGTGGTAAAAATTTCGCACTTGTGACTTTGCTGAGCTCCTCTACCAAAAAATTTCCGACCAAAACGTCCAAAAAGAACGTTCACACGGGATGACACCGTTAACCACTTCAGTGGTGAGCTCCTTTCCAACTCTCGTGCCATAAGTCGTACCAGTCAGTTGGACACTGAGATACACAGAAACATAGCACCACGAGACGTTTTTGGGCCGTCAGATTTGTCAAATTCCAAAATGGCGAGTGAATTCAGGAGTCACTTTTTCAATAGTGAGATTCTCACTATTCTAATTTTAGAGAGTAGTTGGATTATTTCAAGAGTACTGACTTTTTGGGTTTTACTGGATCGATGGCATTTGTTCTCACTATCTCACTTATTGTAGTCTATGGTCAACATTTCGTCTAGAATGTACTCAAATTCGCAACGACCGATTGAGCTAAGCCTCGATCCCTCAACGAAAAGGTAACAACTGGTCAGGGATAGGACAAAGGATTTGTACGCGAAGCTCTCGAACGTTCACTTCGAACTGTCGCTCGATCACCTGTGTTGTTATCTCTAAGCGGGAACGTTTGACCGTTCTCTGTTAGTTGTTGTGATCCCACGATCTCCATAGTATTTGTTTTCACTTTAACCTCCTGAGCGTGATCAGTGGACACCTATTTGCGTCGGATTAAGTTTAAGATTAAGATTAAGATTAAGAGTCTCTTTGTAAAGGGAACAAACGGACTTTGTCCGAAAATCTCTTGTGCCTAGATAATAAAAATTCAGTGCGTATTGTTCCATTTTCCTTGCTGCAGACAGACGTGACCATAGGCAGGGAAATTGATGCGTATTTGGCGATTATGGATGATCAGTTCTCTTTGCATGTTCAGTTTTTGTTATTGGGGTTTTAGTTTATTGTTGATGGTATATATGATCAACTTTTCCCAGCTTCTTCGGAGGCTGTTTTACCCGAGCCAAGAGATCATCGGGTTGCCATCGTTGAAGACGCGACCGGGATTCTCCTGAGAATCGGGTTCGGAGCTTCGAAAATCCGAGAGGCTGAGGTACGACTGTTGATAGGAGTTGGCGTATCTTCGTGGTCTTCGCTAGCAGACTATCCCAGGAGAGTGCCGCTCCATCATTGCGATGCACTGCTACACTACACCTCTGCACAGAGCGTGAGTCTCTCCGACTTCCACATACCTACGCGTAATAATCGGCCAGGGAAAAATGGCTGTGAAAAATAGGTATCAAGTCTCAATCGAGATTATCCAGCCTTGAGAAGTAGTCATAATAAGTATATACTATACAGGCTATGAGAAAAGCTTGGCCCTAAGTTCCAAGCTCGTAACGTTGGCAATTCTCAACAAAAATACGGCAGCTTAAACCCTCCACAGAACACGTTTTTTTGCTGCTTCAGCGAAACCCCTGAGTCTGCCAAGGCACACAGTCGACTTACACTCTCGGCTAGACCGCCGACCCTGGCCCCCTTCATCCGGCACTGCTTAAGATTAAAAATACGAAGTTGAGAATGAATATGCTTGAGAATTATACTCTTCATTCATGTTTAACATGAACATGTTCCTTCTGCCCCTTCGTACCCTACACTCGAATTTGGAAGCCCTTCAGCGTGTTTCTGTCGATAGGGTATGTACGTCGTTGCCGTGGGTCCGTATCCTGGCGCTCGGTGCGAGGATCGAGCAACTTTGTGGCGTATCCGTTTCCCAGCTGTCGAGAAAATCATGCAGCACCATTATCGAGAGGACAGCATTCCTGCCATGACGGAAATCGTGTTGTCCGAGATCCTGGATGCATTGAGGGGGCAAAAAGAGTTGAACCTTCGGATGAAAAACGAGGCGAGTATCATGGAAGTCTCCATCCATCAGCGAAATAGCTTAGAAATCTAAGAATTGACAGATGGTTGGAAATTTTTCGGCTGCGCAAAAATATATTTACGCCAACATTTGTTGCGAATAGTATACAGGATATCACATCTATCAGCAGCACCTAAAACTGCATAAAAACATGCGGGAATTGAGGTCGGTTGAGGTCATTCAAGGTCACAATCGATGATATAAATCTGAATATCCCGTATGACCTTGAATGACCAGAAACGACCTTGACTTCCGTATGTTTTTCATGTGGTTTGGGGTGCTCTACAAGATGGTTTGAAAAAAATTTTAACATTCTGTTTAAAAAAGTGGAGGATACGTGCATTGTGCGTCAGCGCCTGCACCGAAATACAAAAAGTTGGTTGCATTTGAGGGCCCCCTTCACATGGTACACCTTTTGTCCGAAACATTTTTTTGGTGTCGTCGATAATTAGCGAGTTATTTCGGGTGTCAGAGATAAATGGGACACCCTGTATGTGAGCCTAGAATAGATATAAAAACGACCTGGTAACTTCCATGCCGAACATCTTGACTCGTGGTAGTCGAAGCTGCCGGAAAGTTTTATTTCGCTGATTCTTTTGTCTGATAAGTAAGAAGAAAAACTTAGTTCGCGGCTCTTCAGACAGTACTTTACTAGACCGAAGCAGTCCACTAGCCGGAAATGTTTCGCTCTCTCGACCAGATCACAATAGATCGAGAATCTGAATTTCCGGGAAACTTGGGCCAAAAATAACTTGTAGCTACATGAAAATATGTAGATTTTTCTCACAACCTTGCTCCAACTAGGTGCCTACTATACGTGACTTGAAATGGGCTGAAAAATCAAGTCCGAATTTGAAATTCACCAAGAAGTGGTGAGTTATTGTCGAATAATTGATCCCCATAAAAAGCACCTCTGGTGCAAAAACCTTTCGCCTAGTTATTTACTTCATAGAAATGTTTGAGACATAATGATTTTTTACACCAGCCGCATCGTATCATAGCAATATTTTCACATCCGCTTATTTCGCATCGTCTGTCGCACGAATCCCCGAAACTAAAATCTACGGAATTAACGAATTCCTGTGGTTTTTCATCAATATAACCACTTTTGTACCACGAATATTCAAAAAGATTTTCATATCGTGGTGAAGATAGCTGGTTGTGGGCTAAAGATTAGAGTTTGATAATGTTATTCCTCAAATGCAGATTCAAATCGTAATTCATTAAAATTACATTATCAGAAATACGTCGAACGAATTTTTTCCATACGCGAAACCCGAACACATCAAGTGGTTGTATTTTGCCTGTTGTACCGGTTGGTATTTTTTTCATAGTTATTATTTTGTTTTCCGGCATTGTTTCCTGTATTACTGCATCGCAGTGTCCACTCCATGAATCAAGTAACAATACAGAGCGATGACCCACATTCGGATAAAATACTTCTTCCAACCAAATCTTAAAAAGGTCTGAAATTACAAGATATTCTTATAACATCATTCAATTAATCATAGTTTGGTGATAATAATTATTGTGAGTGTGCTTACTTCTGGGTAAACTTTCCAGATTTAGATGCCTCCGCATGTACATTATCTGCACGAAATAACGTTGCTTGTACGATAGGGCCAAATTGACCACCTGGCTCCTTTAACGCCAGAAAAAGAGGTGATAATAGTTTTCCTGTAGCTGATATAAGTGGTTGAATGGTATAACTGTGAGTTGTCGATGAAACTGACTGTACTAAACATTGCACTTGCTTCTCTCCTTCAACAGCTAACGTTCTTCCAGAGTGCATTTCCAATTGGAATCCACTTTGATCTGAATTAGATTAATTCTCAACTCCAATTATAGGTATAGTTTTTTTAATGTCAGTTACAAATTCATTTGCTTTACTTTTAAGTTCTGACTCACTTTCCAAAGTTTTTCTATTGACAAATTTATTTATTTTTCTTGATACTATTCGATGGGCTTTTTTAAACTTCAAAAGCCAACTTTCAGAAGCCTTGAATCTGAAATCTTCAAAGTCAAGTTCTTTTTGAGCTTGCAAAGCCCATTGCCGTAAATCTCGATCATGAATAAATATAATTCAATTATAATTGAAGGAAAAAAACGGAGCAGTTTTATGACCATCGAGTGGATTTTTGTCACCATCGATAAATTTACAATTAAGATTCGTACAAACAGATATATTTAACAATTTTGCAAGTAGTTTCTCGATGCGTAGCGAGAAAATCAGTGAAGACGTAACGTTTGACAAAACTTCGCGTGACAAATTTAATTTAAGGAAGGAAGTTTTTGTCCAAGAGATCCCCGGAGTCATTGCCGTCGCCCTGTTTGGAATAAAAGTTTAATCTCAATAAAAGTCGTGATCGAAAACCGCGTTTTCGTTTTTTCAGTATAAAATGGAATAGTTTTTCTAATTTACAGCAAGATTCGTCGAGAGATTTCAAGACAGATTGTGCTGCATATCCATACTCGGGATTCGATCGTTACGCAGGGACGTTGTACTTACTACGTTTTCGTGGTGAATATGACTGCAATAGCTCAAGTTCATTCCGTCGTTTTTTAGGTTTCGCAGCCTCCAATGGCTCCGGGGATCTCTTGCGTGAAGTCATCGCCGGAGCACCGCTGGGGCCTGGGCGGTCTATTTCTGATTGATGAGCCTCGACTGTGATGAGCCTCGAAGCAGTATGTTATGGTGGGATCTTGAGGGGTTTTCGCCTTTCTGCGTGCTTTTGAAAGTGACGTGGGACTCAATAAGACGTTTTTTTTGAAATTTACAATTTTTGTTGATATTTTTTCCCGGTTTTGTCTTATATAGATTCGTAGATATTCAATACGTTCCCGCGTCGGTTTTTTATATAACTCTTCTGCAATTTTGTTGAGGAGCGGCGCCGGCAGATTCCCGCTACCTTCAGAAAGGTCCAATTCCAGTTTGCTTAATATCCCGATAAATATTTTGTACAACGGTTCGTTTTTCTCTATGTTTCGAGGATAGCGGCCCATGATGAAATTTCAAATGATTTTACGACGAATTTTGATTTGAACAACGTGGACTTCTGTCACGTTTCAACCAGATGACAGAACATCTAGTTGACCCGGTATCACCGTACTATACTATTTTTGTTCCGTCTCCCTGGTCATGTTTCCATGGGGATACAGGAGACGGCAATTGCTGGTTTGGGAAAGAATAGGGTAACGTGTTGAGGGGTACTACCTCTTACGGAGACTATGTGAGTGTAAGCAATGAATTAGGATTGATTTGATATGATATTTAATGAAACAAATTAAATCAAGAGAAAAATTATAAAATGATCATAAGAATTAGCAGTATTGATAATAAAATAAAATTAGTTATGAATATGGTGATAACATTAAAAACAATATTCGATGAGACATTTTATGTCGGTTGTTTGATCGCTTTGGGGAAATCGGAATGAGTCGTCCGTAATTATAAGAGCAATATAATCATTCTAAAACTTACTCAAGTTGATGACGATGATAACAGAAACGAGTGTTGGTGGATATGCGGTTCACTTGGAACAGGCACACACACAAATGTCTGATAAATGAGTGTTCGTGGTTATGAGGTTCACTTGGAACTAACACTCACGCACAAAAGTCTGATAAAATTTTGGTTGATGATAAACTGAAATAAACAGTTCGTCCTAAATAAAACTGGTCTAACACGATGACACTGTTGAAAATTAACGGAAACTGAATGAATTATTTACGATTGAGCGAATTTCTAATATTCCCCAAAAATGAAATCTTATCATTTGTGTTAATTATTTGGTACTAGGATGGATGGAATATTCATGTCCAACGCACAACTTCACCGAGGGTTTGACCATACTCTAGATCCGAAGTGCGAGTCCTCGAATATGTATAGGTTCATGGTTAAATTGAATTGGAAAGAATGGGTTTTGTAGAAGGAAATATACATGCGTCGCGCACAATTTCACCGAGGGTTTGACCATACTCTAGATCAAAAGTGCGAACAACAATGATACCTCAAAAGTTTTGGATTAAACGATGTGTGGTTAGTGGGAGGGTTTTGATTGGAACCTAGTTTGATAAGATTTCTGAGATAATGCAACTACAATATGATCTGCTGGTTTAATCATTACTAATTCCCCGTTATCGTATCCAAAAGTAATGTCTAATTCAAAATCATAAATACTGAGTAAGATTTTAGTTTCCGAAAGACAACTTTTTACAAAACTGATGTCTGATATAGGAAATCCCATAGTATACAAATATTTTCTAGTTAAAGATCTTAATTTTCTGAATAACCGGCGATTTCTAGCCCATGGCTTACGAATATATGGAACTAAAGCTGAACTCATTAGTTAAAGATTGAAATGAATTTACCCGAGAATTGCAATTACGATATGAACACTTGAACAAATACTGAAGATTGTTTTACTAGGACTGCGAACTGATGACTGACTTTTGATTTTTGATTGTTCATCCTCGTAACCTCGGTTAGTGGTCTCCCACTCTGATGGTATATTATCTCGTATTTACATTTTTGTCGCCAATGAACTGCATGGAGACTAAATGGACCGTCGTGACTGGGCCGTCACCCGCCACGTGTTTAAGGGTCTCAAATTCTTTAGAAGACTCCCCACTCCGATTTGCCGATCGTACTCGCGTCGCTTTAGCGAGTTGCTTGGTTTTGGTATTATTCTTGTACAGTATAAATGATTTGGAAATTTCCAAATTGCGTTATTCTTATTACTATCCCTTATGATTATATAAATGTAAGGAACGCTGATTAAGGAGTGTCACGTACGATGCTGTCTAAAAACGCGTATATGAGAAAAACCCGATGTTTTCCGTTCGGACGTTTTTTCCATAAGTGCCCTCGCCTGGAGGGTCGAAACCCCGATCCCTTAGCGAGTCGTGTATTGGATCGTGTCAACACCACTTGAGATGAGGCGTTGGCCAATGTTCCGATCCCGCGGTTCTGTTGAATATCGAAGAAAACCGTCGTTTTTGACAAGTTATAATATATTAGAGTGGCGAATAGTGCGACCTATTTTAAATGATATGGTTTTACTGGTCAGGCACGAGACAAAGAACTTCGCTGGTCATTCGATGCACATTCTTCCGAACGTGGGATCGTCGTGTTACTCAATACCTTGTGTGTTTGGCAAATTTCTGAGTTATCTTTTACTAGGAACTGACCGTATCCCTAGTTACCCTTGAAGAGATTTATGACTCGGACTATTTTTTGTTTCTACGTTGAAGTTTCGGCTGCCTCTTTTACATCTCGTGCATGTACATACCAACGCGAATTTATTATTGATATACTATTGTTTTTAAACGAACTGCCCTAGTTCCCATGGCGGTGCACAATGAATCCCACCCATGACGCTCGCTATCTCCTTTCATTAAGCTAAACAGTTCTTATATATGTAGAGTTTCATGCGTTTGGCGGCGGACGTGACACTTCACAATCAGTCAACACAGAATTTTGAAACAAACAACGACGAAACAAGAAATCGCAATACGTATAACTGCTACAACACGCCGACTTTTGGACCAGCGATGAACTCGTTAGTTTTTTCTCACGGCCAAAACTCAAAACATGTATTCCTGCCACCATGAGCTAGCCCGATAGATCATTAGCGCCACATGTCATGCGGTGAAAATAAGAAGTAAAGTCGTGCAAACAACTGTAATTAAGGCGCGTTTTCAACACTTTGTGAGCCAAAATTCAAATTGTACTGATTTAGAAAACATTGTACTTATCTAGAAAAGGCCCGCCTAGTACCACTACCACCAAATTTTTTTTTTTTTATTATTTTTTCAAAATGTTATTTGGGCGAACTAATGGAGGTGTCAGTCCTCTATCGTTATATCTATGGTACTACGTGGCAGGACAGGAAGGCTGTCAATACCGTGTTATGGAAAGCCCAATTGTCAATTCGAAAAAAGACAACGTGATATCGGTACTAGGCAATAGCATCTGATTTCGAATCTTTTTTTTTACGAGGAAGGAATTTTTGTATAAAATAATAAGTGTATAATGCTTTCTTGGCATAAGAATGTATTGTTTGTGGGTGACTATAACATTTATATAACTAGGCGAAAGGTTTTCGCACCAGAGGTGCTTTTTATGGGGATTTGAATTTTGGCTCACAAAGTGTTGAAAACGTGCCTTTATTACAGTTGTTTGCACGACTTTACTTCTTATTTTCACCGCATGACATGTGGCGCTAATGATCTATCGGGCTAGCTCATGGTGGCAGAAATACATGTTTTGAGTTTTGGCCGTGAGAAAAAACTAACGAGTTCATCGCTGGTCCAAAAGTCGGCGTGGTGTAGCAGTTATACGTATTGCGATTTCTTGTTTCGTCGTTGTTTGTTTCAAAATTCTGTGTTGACTGATTGTGAAGTCCACGTTGTTCAAATCAAAATTCGTCGTAAAATCATTTGAAATTTCATCATGGGCCGCTATCCTCGAAACATAGAGAAAAACGAACCGTTGTACAAAATATTTATCGGGATATTAAGCAAACTGGAATTGGACCTTTCTGAAGGTAGCGGGAATCTGCCGGCGCCGCTCCTCAACAAAATTGCAGAAGAGTTATATAAAAAACCGACGCGGGAACGTATTGAATATCTACGAATCTATATAAGACAAAACCGGGAAAAAATATCAACAAAAATTGTAAATTTCAAAAAAAACGTCTTATTGAGTCCCACGTCACTTTCAAAAGCACGCAGAAAGTCCAAAACGCCTCAAGATCCCACCGTAACATACTCCTTCACAGTCGAGGCACATGAATCGGAAATAGACCGCCTAGGCCCCAGCGGTGCTCCGGCGATGACTTCACGCAAGAGATCCCCGGAGCCATTGGAGGCTGCGAAACCTAAAAAACGACGGAATGAACTTGAGCTATTGCAGTCATATTCACCACGAAAACGTAGTAAGTACAACGTCCCTGCGTAACGATCGAATCCCGAGTATGGATATGCAGCACAATCTGTCTTGAAATCTCTCGACGAATCTTTCTGTAAATTAGAAAAACTATTCCATTTTATACTGAAAAAACGAAAACGCGGTTTTCGATCACGACTTTTATTGAGATTAAACTTTTATTCCAAACAGGGCGACGGCAATGACTCCGGGGATCTCTTGGACAAAAACTTCCTTCCTTAAATTAAATTTGTCACGCGAAGTTTTGTCAAACGTTACGTCTTCACTGATTTTCTCGCTACGCATCGAGAAACTACTTGCAAAATTGTTAAATATATCTGTTTGTACGAATCTTAATTGTAAATTTATCGATGGTGACACAAATCCACTCGATGGTCATAAAACTGCTCCGTTTTTTTCCTTCAATTATAATTGAATTATATTTATTCATGATCGAGATTTACGGCGATGGGCTTTGCAAGCTCAAAAAGAACTTGACTTTGAAGATTTCAGATTCAAGGCTTCTGAAAGTTGGCTTTTGAAGTTTAAAAAAGCCCATCGAATAGTATCGAGAAAAATAAATAAATTTGTCAATAGAAAAACTTTGGAAAGTGAGTCAGAACTTAAAAGTAAAGCAAATGAATTTGTAACTGACATTAAAAAAACTATACCTATAATTGGAGTTGAGAATTTATCTAATTCAGATCAAAGTGGATTCCAATTGGAAATGCACTCTGGAAGAACGTTAGCTGTTGAAGGAGAGAAGCAAGTGCAATGTTTAGTACAGTCAGTTTCATCGACAACTCACAGTTATACCATTCAACCACTTATATCAGCTACAGGAAAACTACTATCGCCTCTTTTTCTGGCGTTAAAGGAGCCAAGTGGTCAATTTGGCCCTATCGTACAAGCAACGTTATTTCGTGCAGATAATGTACATGCGGAGGCATCTAAATCTGGAAAGTTTACCCAGAAGTAAGCACACTCACAATAATTATTATCACCAAACTATGATTAATTGAATGATGTTATAAGAATATCTTGTAATTTCAGACCTTTTTAAGATTTGGTTGGAAGAAGTATTTTATCCGAATGTGGGTCATCGCTCTGTATTGTTACTTGATTCATGGAGTGGACACTGCGATGCAGTAATACAGGAAACAATGCCGGAAAACAAAATAATAACTATGAAAAAAATACCAACCGGTACAACAGGCAAAATACAACCACTTGATGTGTTCGGGTTTCGCGTATGGAAAAATTTCGTTCGACGTATTTCTGATAATGTAATTTTAATGAATTAGGATTTGAATCTGCATTTGAGGAATAACATTATCAAACTCTAATCTTTAGCCCACAACCAGCTATCTTCACCACGATATGAAAATCTTTTTGAATATTCGTGGTACAAAAGTGGTTATATTGATGAAAAACCACAGGAATTCGTTAATCCCGTAGATTTTAGTTTCGGGGATTCGTGCGACAGACGATGCGAAATAAGCGGATGTGAAAATATTGCTACGATAGAGGACTGACGCCTCCATTAGTTCGCCCAAATAACATTTTAAAAAAATAATTAAAAAAAAATAAAAATTTGGTGGTGGTAGTACTAGGCGGGCCAATAGTTCGTATCACTATATTAGGATTATTGACATGGTTCAACCGCCGTAACATTGTACTTATCTAGAAAAGGCCCGCCTATTACAATTCCGTATTTATAGCGAGACGGAAGAAATTAACGATCATAAATTTCCTTAACGGTCACTCAGTTGCCGTTCGGGTATAGAGACTCCGTCAGAGTCTCGCGCGGCGCGGCGGGATTTTTTTTTTTTTATAGAACTAGGCGCGAGACTCTACCGAGTCTCTTGATATGGGCCTTCACATCAATGTCGTCTTCTGTGTAAATTACAGCATCCGACCCAGCACTATGAAACCCCATTGTTCACGGGGTTTTATGGGGTTGGCTTGGGTGCAGTAATACATACAGATGCGCGCGGCTCGCTCACGTCCACGTCCAGCCACGAGTGTATTTTCAACCAATGTTGACGATATCAAATCTTTAATGGAGAGAATCCCATGGAAATACATGAATACACGCTGATGATATGTGTTTGAAGTCTTCAGCCTTCTCTCCATTTGATTCTGGAAAACCCTTAACTGTGATTTGATGGGGTGAAACGGACAACGAAGTCGAATTCGGCGTCCTCTGTGACATGAGGTGCCCCAAGTCTGGTCTGTGTTGCCTAATTGATTAGATTTGTGGTCCTATGTAATTATTACCTTGCTCTCAGATCTTGCGTTGTGAATACTTCAGTGATCAGACGAGAAGTAATAGTTTCGAAGTGGTATAACGATTATGCAACAATGTTTGCTCAAGCATCAACGTTTGCTCATACATGTAACAATACCGCGATGTGTTGCTCAGAAAAAAATCAAAATAACCGAATGAAAGGGTAGCGGCGAAAATGCTCACCCCGAAGCTCTTTGCATCAAACTGATCGATAAAATTACCAAATGGAATGAATATTTTGAAAAAAGAGGCTCCCAAAAAAAAAGAATGCCAACAGCACGCGGGATTCCCAGACGGTCACCCATTCAAGTACTAGCCGCGCCCGACGTTGCTTGACTTCGGTGATCGGACGAGAACCGGTACTTTCAACGTGGTATGGCCGTTGACAACATTAAAGCAACAATGCTTAGCCAACAGTTACCAATTGCTCACATCATTCGCAGTGTGGCGATGTACTGATCATGAAAGAGCAAAATAAACGAACTGGAACAGCTTCAAAGATGCTCGTTCCGTAGTTCTCTCGTCGAACTGTTCAAAAAAATACTAAGGAGAACTAAAAAGAGGCTTCCAAAACAAAACAAAAATGCCAACAGCACGCGGGATTCCCAGACGGTCACCCATTCAAGTACTAGCCGCGCCCGACGTTGCTTGACTTCGGTGATCGGACGAGAACCGGTACTTTCAACGTGGTATGGCCGTTGACAACATTAAAGCAACAATGCTTAGCCAACAGTTACCAATTGCTCACATCATTCGCAGTGTGGCGATGTACTGATCATGAAAGAGCAAAATAAACGAACTGGAACAGCTTCAAAGATGCTCGTTCCGTAGTTCTCTCGTCGAACTGATCAAAAAAATACTAAGGAGAACTAAAAAGAGGCTTCCAAAACAAAACAAAACAAGAATGCCAACAGCACGCGGGATTCCCAGACGGTCACCCATTCAAGTACTAGCCGCGCCCGACGTTGCTTGACTTCGGTGATCGGACGAGAACCGGTACTTTCAACGTGGTATGGCCGTTGACAACATTAAAGCAACAATGCTTAGCCAACAGTTACCAATTGCTCACATCATTCGCAGTGTGGCGATGTACTGATCATGAAAGAGCAAAATAAACGAACTGGAACAGCTTCAAAGATGCTCGTTCCGTAGTTCTCTCGTCGAACTGATCAAAAAAATACTAAGGAGAACTAAAAAGAGGCTTCCAAAACAAAACAAAAATGCCAACAGCACGCGGGATTCCCAGACGGTCACCCATTCAAGTACTAGCCGCGCCCGACGTTGCTTGACTTCGGTGATCGGACGAGAACCGGTACTTTCAACGTGGTATGGCCGTTGACAACATTAAAGCAACAATGCTTAGCCAACAGTTACCAATTGCTCACATCATTCGCAGTGTGGCGATGTACTGATCATGAAAGAGCAAAATAAACGAACTGGAACAGCTTCAAAGATGCTCGTTCCGTAGTTCTCTCGTCGAACTGATCAAAAAAATACTAAGGAGAACTAAAAAGAGGCTTCCAAAACAAAACAAAACAAGAATGCCAACAGCACGCGGGATTCCCAGACGGTCACCCATTCAAGTACTAGCCGCGCCCGACGTTGCTTGACTTCGGTGATCGGACGAGAACCGGTACTTTCAACGTGGTATGGCCGTTGACAACAATATTGCTACGATGCTTAGCCAACGGCTACCAATTGCTCACATCATCCGCAGTGTGGCGATGTACCGATCATGAAAGAGCAAAATAAACGAACTGAAACAGCTTCAAAGATTCACGTTTGTTTGTTAAATATTTCTAGTTTTTGATATGGTAGTTTATGTTTATATGTATGAGGCAGGTTGTGTTTTCTTATATTTGTAATACTTTGTGTTAGGATATTATTGTCAAGTTGTTGTTCGTAAAACTTATTAGCCAGCTTATAAATATATTCCTGTATGTAGGGTAGTTCAGCAGTCTCGTGCATTTTTGTTATTCTGGCATACCGATTTTCTGTTATTAGTCTAAGGCACTTATTCTGATACCTTTGTAGCAGAGATATGTTTGTCCTGGACGCACCGCACCACACTGGAGCAGCATATGTAAGGATAGGTCTTATAATCATTGTATATATTAGTTTCTTATTTCTAATGGATAGCTTAGATCCCTTGACCATTAGAGGATAGAGTTTCTTTTGTGTTGCGTAGGCTTTTTTGATTGTTTGTTTAATATCGATATTATGTATTAGTTTTCTGTCCAAATGGACTCCCAAATATTTCACTATGGTCTGAGGTTTTATTTTGTGATTTTGTAATGTGACGAGAACCGGTACTTTCAACGTGGTATGGCCGTTGACAACAACTAAGCAACAATTCTTGCTTACAAGCTAACAATCGTTCACATCGTCCGCAACTATGCCACGTGTTGTTTGGAACGCCCAGAGTGTGACTGTCACTTCACCTCTCTAAAGACGCGCGCGATACTGCGAGCCGGCTCGTCGCTAGCACACTTTCGGGCCGTCACAGTCACGCACTCTACCAGAGTCACACCAAACAAACCAGACCATTCGACGACCTAGCTGACTGGCAGAAAGAACTGTTTGGAATCCGCGAGGGTTGACTTCGATTTCGCATAGTCCCGATGGCGTCCGTGGCCAGAACTTGTCAAAAATGGCAAAAAGGGAATTTCCAGTGGTTCGTTAGGTATCTTTCCCGTGTTTTCCGGATTTCTACACTTCTAGTTAGCGTAGATGCATTGTTAGGCACTGTTCTGGACTGGCTCGCATCGACTTTGATCGATTGCGCACAGTCCCGATGGCCAGAACACGCTGAAAATGGCAAAAAAGGATTTTTCAGGGGTTCGTCAGGTATCTTTTATATGTTTTCCGGATTTCTCGACTTCTTGTTAGCGTAGATGCATTGTTAGGTACTGTTTCGGACTCGCACGCATCGACTTTGATTGATTGCGCACAGTCCCGATGGCTCCCGATGGGCAGAACACGCTGAAAATAGCAAAAAAGGAATTTTCAGAGGTGAGTTAGGTGTTTCTTGTGTTTTCCCGATTTCTACACTTCTAGTTAGCGTAGATGCATTGTTAGGCACTCTTCCGGACTGGCTCGCATCGACTTTGATCGATTGCGCATAGTCCCGATGGCGGATTATTGTCTGATGGTGCGCAGGAAAAAAGCTGGGGAGATTTGAATGATTGGCTATGTTAAGAAAAACCCGCGCTGCTTATCTAATAATATTAGTACGAAGATAAGAATGTATGTGTATGTGCTACGATGTGCACTGTTTATCCTAGGTGTATTATAGCTGTGGCAGATATACTTAATCTTATATGTCTTATAATTATAAAGTAGAGGAATAATGTGAGTGCTTATTTATACATATACATATGAGTATCTATATTTTATGTGTGTGTGGCGTTTTCAATGTCTGCGATGATTGTTTTTTCTTCTTTTTCTTTCATTGTGCTAGGGAGCACCTTCTTGCGCCAATCTTACCCTGAGGGTATTAATGTGCTTGGCAGTGTTATCAAGCCGAAAATTTTTTTCATCATTGAGGCGATCATCATCAAATTTGTCGACTTCAGGGATTGTCGTGTCGTAAGATATATTGTTTGGATTCTCTGTTATGCTCTCATAGTTTATGGGGAGTTTTTTATTCGCCTCATGCCTTTTCCAGTGCAATAATATTGGTACATTATTATGGTCTAGTATAATGCCTGTTCTGTCGTGTATTATAAATGCCTGTGGCTGTATGTAACCTGTGTTTGCTGTAAGGGCTGTAATTATTGGATCTTGGTGGCTAAATGATCTTGGTATTTCGTTAGTTGTGTCTAGTGAGCTGGCAAAGTAGTCTCGGGTGAGTCTGATTATAAAATTGTCTATTCTTGTGATGCCAGCTTCGTTGTAGATGATCTGGTTTTTTACTCTGTGTTGGTATAGAGATTCGGGAGACCTGTGTTTAAATAAAGCTGTACGAAGACAATTTCTTTCGAAACGTCTTAACTTTTCCGATTGAGCTGCTCCGAGATTCCAGAAAATTGGGGCAGCATACGTAAGGATAGAGCGGATAAGGATTTGGTACATTATTATCTTTGTTTT
This sequence comes from Arge pagana, assembly GCA_963969455.1. Taxonomy (NCBI): domain Eukaryota; kingdom Metazoa; phylum Arthropoda; class Insecta; order Hymenoptera; family Argidae; genus Arge; species Arge pagana. The sequence continues at coordinate 23,722,534 of OZ018308.1, read as the reverse complement.
TGTTGTGAGGTGTTTATTGTGGAACATCCTACCCAGTGAGTGGTATCTTCTTTTTGCTTCCTGAATTTCTATGTTCTGGTGTTTGTTACATCGCATTAAGTTGTCAATATTCACTCCTAAATATCTGACAAGGTTTTTCGTTGGAATTTGTACGGGGTCTCTGGTTTCTGGGTTGTAAGTAGTTATGGCGAATTCATATTTCTGTGTATTATTGGTTTTTGTCAAACGTGCACCGACTTGTCGGAACAGTATTGATTCGCATTTTTCTGGGTTAACTCGGAGATTCCAGATGGCATAGCAATTATTAACTTTGTTAACTATTGTTTGTAATTTGTCTTGGATGTCTGAGATTTTTCTTCCCATATTATTCTACATACGTTAGGCGGGAATTCTTTTTTTAGTAGTTTGTACATGAGTCCATCAAGCCAATCAGAATCAAATGCCTTTTCTAGATCTATTAGAGTACCCCCGACAAGATATACTGTGGGGAGGTATGAGTTTATATCGGAAAAAAGCTTATTTATGGCATGGGTGGTGGAATGAAAGTTTCGGAAGCCAAATTGATTGTTAGGAATGATATTTTGCTCATTGCAATGTGTAATGATGGATTTTTGATAACAGCTTCAAAAACCTTACTTATCGCAAGCGTCAGACTGATTGGCCTGTAGCTGGCCGGATCATGTGGGTCTTTTGGCTTTTTATATACTGAATGGATTTTGGACACCTTCCAGAGTGTGGGGAAATATTGATGGTTTGAAGCGTTAATGAAGAGGAGTGTCAAATCTTTAATTATTTTTTTCGGTAGGTTTTTTAAAATGATAGGAGGTATGTTATTCGGGCCTGATGAGGATTTATTCGGCAGCTTACTTAGTATTTTGACTACTTGATTGTACATAGTAAAAAATTTCTGGTTCTGCGAGGGTGAGTGAGCTTTGTTGTTATGGCTAAATGTGATGAGAGTTTTTGAATTTTGTCTATAACCGGTACTTTCAACGTGGTATGGCCGTTGACGATGGGTAAGCAAGAATGCTTGGTTAGAAGCGTACAATCGTTTACATTATTGACAATGTTGCGATGAGATAATCGTAAAAGATCAACATAGGCAGATTCGCAAGTGGTGCCGGAAACGCTCGGTCTAAAGACCTCTGCATCAAACTGGTCAAGACAATACTGAAAAGAATTTTATTCCAAACAGAGGCTCCCAAAAAAAAATGCCAACAGCACGCGGGATTCCCAGACGGTCACCCATTCAAGTACTAGCCGCGCCCGACGTTGCTTGACTTCGGTGATCGGACGAGAACCGGTACTTTCAACGTGGTATGGCCGTTGACAACATAAAAGCAACAATGATTGGATAACAGCTACCAATTGCTCACATCATTCGCAGTGTGGCGATGTACTGATCATGGAAGAGCAAAATAAACGAACTGAAACAGCTTCAAAGATGCTCGCTTCGTAGTTCTCTCGTCGAACTGATCAAAAAAAATACTAAGGAAGACTAAAAAGAGGCTTCCAAAACAAAAAAAGAATGCCAACAGCACGCGGGATTCCCAGACGGTCACCCATTCAAGTACTAGCCGCGCCCGACGTTGCTTGACTTCGGTGATCGGACGAGAACCGGTACTTTCAACGTGGTATGGCCGTTGACAACATTAAAGCAACAATGCTTAGCCAACAGTTACCAATTGCTCACATCATTCGCAGTGTGGCGATGTACTGATCATGAAAGAGCAAAATAAACGAACTGAAACAGCTTCAAAAATGCTCGCTCCGTAGTTCTCTCGTCGAACTGATCAAAAATATATCAAGGAAGACTAAAAAGAGGCTTCCAAAAAAAAAAGAATGCCAACAGCACGCGGGATTCCCAGACGGTCACCCATTCAAGTACTAGCCGCGCCCGACGTTGCTTGACTTCGGTGATCGGACGAGAACCGGTACTTTCAACGTGGTATGGCCGTTGACAACATTTAAGCAACAATGCTTGGATAAAAGCTATCAATTGCGCACATCATTTGCAGTGTGGTGATGTGTCGATCGTGGAAGAGCAAAATAAACGAACTGGAACAGCTTCAAAGATGCTCGTTCCGTATTTTTCTCGTCGAACTGATCAAAAAAATACTGAGGAAGACTCAAAAAAGGCCTCCAAAAAAAAGAATGCCAACAGCACGCGGGATTCCCAGACGGTCACCCATTCAAGTACTAGCCGCGCCCGACGTTGTTTGACTTCGGTGATCGGACGAGAACCGGTACTTTCAACGTGGTATGGCCGTTGACAACAATAAAGCAACAATGCTTGGCCAAGAACTACCAATTGCTCACATCATTAGCAATATTACGATGTATCGAACGGGAAAGATCAAAATGACAGGATTCAAATATGGTGCCAGAATCGCTCACTCTGAGGATCCCAGCATCTAACTGAGCGAAAAAATACTAAACAGAAAGAATATTTCGAAAAAGGAATTCCAAAAAATGACAACAGCCCGCGAGATCCCCAGACGGTTACCGATTCGAGTAATGGCGAGCAGCGCCACATTCAACACGCGCACGTCGTGTAAATTCAACACATTTTCCGTGTTGATTGGAGAGTAACAGTTATTAAGTGTTACTTGAGTACCAAGAAACACTCTAGTATGTTGAAAAACGTGTGTGTCGAATCAACACGCCAAAGTATTGAATTTCCTACACAACATTTTATACACTTTTCACAATGACTTACATTTTGTTACTGTGTAGCGTAATAAGTCAGTCACACTCCACTATAGTAGAGCTACCAGATGAAGTGGGTTTCTCGAGTCCGTAGCCGGTCGTGTCAAAAGTCAGAACTTAAACGCATTCGTTATTGAAATGACTCATCGAAGAGTGTTGCAAAAGCGGAACATGCCGTACAGTCGCGCGAATGAAAACGATTGTTTCGGCTACGGAGTCGCTTTTTCTCACATCCATCGAAGTAACGTAGCTCGTCGATGACTCCACCGTGCATAACTTTGGTAATTTCCGCGTCGTCACAAATATCTCGAAAACAATATGAATTGCAGGACACACTGAGGGTGGTTTCCCGTTACGCTCTGAAAACTATTCACTGGTGGGCTCTGGAGCGTGCTGGACCCGATCCTCTTCGTAGTTGGGCGCCGGACACACTGTCGCGACACGTGCTGATGGTTCTGGACGAATTGGTCACAGCTTTGAAATGCCAGAGCTTGCGATGTTACTTTTATCCAAGATGCAACGTGATGCTACAATGTGCCAAAGGTAACATCGATTCATCAGTATTTCACATGTACAAATAAACCAAATAAAGTAAAAATAATCTGTTTAAAATCTATTTATCTCAAAACATTGTCCACGTAACAATTTTTCAGCCCAGTTTGATCGTGGGATTTTTTTGATCACTGAAACATCTTCAAATTTTCAGTAATCGACTAAAATAGTGTTTATAAACATTCCACGATCAGACCAGGCTGGAAAGTTGTTGAATGGATCGTCGTTTGTGATAAAAAAATTGACAAGGCTCATGATTGAAAAAGTTACGGGCAACAAACCGAAATTTGATGTCTTCTGAACGGGTGATCCAAAAAAAAATGAGATACGCCTGGAAGATTCTTTCGAAGGGTACAAGAAAATATGAAAAAATTGGGAAAATCAAAAATAATTTTTGCTTAAACTCCGATTTTGCGTGGAATGCCCAATATTTATTTATTCCACATCCGTAACCGGAAATCTGTTTGGGAATCTGAAGCTGAAGTGAAAGAAGTTGGCTTCGATTGTTTTTGGCGGCTTAAGAAAATGATGAGAGCTAGAAGAAGAAGCGAATCTCTTAAGTTTGTGTAAAAGAATGGAGAGTTTCCAAGTTACACGATAGATGAGGCTCGGCCTTGAAGCTGGGAATAGGATCCGGTGGAAAAGGATGTTCCGTTAGGCAAAAGACAAATTGAGGACAAAGTTGGGTCGAGCGGGTTCTGCGATAAGCTGTCTATAGTAACATATTTCACGAGGATTGGGAATCTCTATGACATTTCTTCGAAGACGAAGTAAAGATTTGGTTGTAAAATAGGCGGTATGATTTGTGATGGAAAAGAAGTTGCAAGCATAATGCTTGCAGCATCTGAATCTTTCAGCATTATTCTGCTGCACTATTCTATCCTAAAGGATGTCCAACGGAGGTAGACAAGATCGAACATACGTTCTAGGGAATTTCGAACAAGATTCGATTCTATTGCTAGTAGTTTTGCAAACGTACTTATCAATAAATCCACCTATTCCAGTGGCTCAGGAGTGGGGAAGAGTAGCCTGAAGCTGGTAGGCATGCATTCATCTTATTGTTAGTGATATATTATTCTGATGCCAGTGACCTTCAAAACATAATGGACGTCCCAACTTTTGTCCTTCGTATTTGAGGTTATAATTCCTCGAGAAATGAATACCAAAACTCGCAGCATTTTTTGGCCGTTAGTGATTAACCCTTCAGAAAAGTGTCAACATTTTCTCACGAATGAGCCACCACCAACGGAGCTATGAGAACTCCGGTCACTTGTCTGCCCACCAATCTAGTGCAGAGCAATGCCGAAGAGAATATTCCATCAGATTTCCGTTCCAATTATAATAGTAACGTTCGTTTGCGAAATATGATATCGAGCTGCAGGTGGTATGATTTACCGTCTCATTATGCAGACCGATGAACCAGAAGGAAAATTCTCTCCGAGTGAACGAAACTTGAATATAAGCTGAATTATGAAATCAATATTTCCGCAGTAACGACTATCACAATTTATCTCCTCGTATACCTGATTTTTCGAGAAGAACTCGTCTCACTGAATTAGAAGGACAAAAGAAGGGGACAAATTTGCTGTTGATTTTCTCAAAATAGGTTTATTTGTGGACACTCGTAGCAGTGAAAATAGCTTGCCAGAATAAAAACAATAATAATATTTATTCAGTTTTCAAAACTGATCAGATATGAATCGAGTACAAAATACAAAATGGTAGATTGAAGCACGAGACGAATGTCACGATTTTGTCATCCGTTTCACTTTCAGGTGGTATTCTGCACCACGAGGATTCGTATCTCTCGGATTCGAGATTATTAGAAGCTTACTTGAACGCGCTGCACCAAGGCTCGATGCACGTCGTGCCGGTGGGTCTCGAACCGTCGGCCATCTTTGAGAACGAACTGATCGCGAGATGGCGGCGCATCGTGACGTCACTCCCGCGCGGTACGATGGGGCGCCACTGCGGCTACAGCGGGAAGCAGCTGGAGTACTTGAGCCTGGTCGTCAGAGAAGTCTTGAGAGTAAAGGAGGCGAGAAAGTTGCAGGTAAAGGTAAAAGGAGGAGGAAAAATGTCTTGTCTTCAAGACTTGTCGGACCTACCGAATAGAGTTGAATTGTCTTGGGCGACACTGCAATGGTAGTTCTTCGAAGAAAGTCGGAAACAAGTTTTCCCTCGGAAAGAGAGTTAAGCGAATGCGCATAACTCACAAGTTTAAAAGTTATAAAGCGGTTCCCGGTGCTGGGAGAGCCGATCGCGATGTTCTTCCTACAAGGCAACGTCGTGGTTGACATCTTGAGATGACATGATTTCTGCTGGCTTCAAAATGGCAGGGTCTCGTTGACGAAACGAAACAATTCAACGGACATGATTAAAGACACACACAGCATTTCTTTTTTAATCGAAGTTTTTTCTTTTTTAAAAGTTAAAAGAGTAAATTCTTATCCTAAATAATATAATATATTATATATTAGGTATAAATTGTTATATATTAGGCAGACTGCCAATGGACCCCGGTATTTGAAGTGAGAGAAAAAAAAATAAACAAATTTCAGGCCAAAGTCAGTTTTTTGATTGCACTTTTTTTTTGATTTTGCACTTGTCCAAAAATTCGAAAAATAATGTTCTTTCAATTCCTTTGTGCGATGAAATTTTGCGGGCTTAGTAGTGCCGCTGCACACATTATTCATTCGACTTGCTCGCAATCAACAGGGTGGCGGTGGCGGATCGTTCTTGAATTTCGCTACTTCGAGTGTCTCCTCGGAACCTACCGAGAATCTCATCTACCTCCTGACACAAGTCCTGGGACAGGCGAGAGATCAGATTTATGCTGGATTAAATCGAAGGAATCGGCGACAGACGCGCCGAGGGAAACTTGGAATACGAGCGAACAACATGGCGGTGGCGAATTTTGACCAATCAATCGATTTGCTCATCGATGCAGTCCGAAGAGATCGCGAAACTGCCTACGTTGATCTCGAGAATGAGATCGTTCTCGCTAAGAATCTCGTCAAGTGGTTACACTTCGGTACGATCGACTCGAATATGTTAATATAGTACAGTCATTGTACAGAGTCTTAGAAAAGTCTGGAAACGGTCAAATATCTCCAAAACGATACGTTTCTCAGAAAAATGTTTCGGACCAATCTTGTAGGGTTTTAAGAGTTGTATTCAATGATCAGATTCGTTTGACCTGAAATAGCGGCGTCGAACGGAGATCAAAACCGACATGATTTTTTCAAATAAAATACCCCATATTTTATGGCACCGTATTAAAGATGACAGCGCGACGTTTCCAAAACACTACTCAAACACCTATTTTGGTTAGGAATTGTATGAGTTATGGGCTTTAAAACCTACGGTGCCGTCAGCATTAGTGTTATCCAACATGCACCGCGTGGAGGTTACATGTTCGGCACTAATGCCGGCAACATGCCGCGGTACTGCAAGTTCTAAAGCTCATAACTCAGACAATTCTCAACAAAAATAGGCTTTCAGGTAATGTTTTGGAAACGTCTCAATGTTATCTTTAATACTGGCCCATAAAAAATAGGGTATTCCATTTCAAAAAATCATGTTGGTTCCGACCTCGCCTTGACGCGTCGACTCAAGGTTGAACGGATATGCTCATTAAGTAGGACTTTTAAAACCCTATAACATTGGTTCAAAACATTTTTCTAAGAAGCGTCCCGTTTTAGAGATACTGGACCGTTTCTCAACTTTTCTAACACTCTGTATTCATTTAGAAATGCAAATGAACCGGGAAGGCTAATTCTTGGATATTGTGTAGGGAGTGCCTGAAAAAGCTCAACTCGAAATTTTCGAGCGAAATTTCTTCGAGCTTTCTCCGCCATCTTGAAAAACGCGTTTCATTCTATATCTGACGAACCATCTACTTGACGACAAAATGTATTCGGACCTTTTTTATACATTACTAAATTTCCCATCTTTCTTGTCTGTAACTTTCTTTTTACTACATTGATATTTTTCAAGTTATAACATTTATAATGTTATTTTTACACAATATCTGCACAATATCTAAAAAGCAGGCTGCTCCGTTCATTTGCATTTCTTTGTCTTCTATTCGGATATAATGACTGTACCGCTATTGATTTACGCGACTTGGCTTGGTCCACAGCTATGGAACACGACAGGAAGACCCTGGGGCCAATCTTACGTCCTTACCTCGGGAATTTGTTTAACTCGTCCCACGAGAACGCTTGGCACGTGGAATCTTGGAGGAAACGAGAGGAGATCTTCGCTTCTGAAATACGCTCGTTATCCTTGTTCTGCAAGCTGGTCACCGCGCAAGAAGTCTCGCCGGCGAATGGCGTCGTCGAGGCTCTCTCGAAAGGTTGGACATGGGCTGAGAATGTGACTAAGATGATTGAAAGATCCGAGAATGGACTCAAGGTCGTTTTTCTGGCTGAGAAAATGGCTAGATATAACTTGACCTTCGCCAACAACAAAGGGCTCGGTATGTTCTCCACCTGGAGCAAAGCGAGGAATGTCAGCAATGCTGTGAAACGATCGACTATCGCAAGGACCAGCATGATCACCATAGCTAATCCACTCCCAGGTGTTAATGAAAGAGAAAATGACGTGTCATACGAAGGTTGGTGCATCCTTCCGAGCATTCAATACTTATACGACGCACCACATCAAAACTGTACACGTTCATTTCGAAAGAAACATCAGACGTGATTCCTCAGATGCTTCTACCAGTTCTTGCGTAATTGTCAAATTCAAATGAAAGCAATTTCAAAACATGAATACACAAAGCCAAGTTTTATTGAATTCGTCAACTAAGGTAATGATTGCAACGGAAAAACAGGGACTGTCATCCTGTTAATAGCTTCATTCGCGTTTTTCGTTGGAATTTGTACGGGGTCTCTGGTTTCTGGGTTGTAAGTAGTTAGGGCGAATTCATGTTTCTATGTGTTATTGGTTTTTGTCAAACGTGCATCGACTTGTCGGAATAGTATTGATTCGCATTTTTCCGGGGTAACTCGGAGATTCCAGATGGCATAGCAATTATTAACTTTGTTAACTATTGTTTGTAATTTGTCTTGGATGTCCGAGATTTTTCTTCCCGCTACATAGATTATGAGGTCGTCCGCATATGCAATCGAATGGGTTTCATTATTATTGTTAAGATGGAATGAATTGAGGATATCAGCTGTGTATATATTAAAGAGTAGCGGAGAGGTTACAGTGCCCTGTTGGAGACCGTTTTCAACGTGGAAAACTTTACTGGAGGTGGCGTGCCCATCCCATATTGTGAATTTTCTATTATGTGTCATATCCCATATTATTCTACATACGTGAGGCGGCAATTCTTTTTTTCGTAGTTTGTCCATGAGTCCATCAAGCCAAACAGAATCAAATGCCTTTTCTAGATCTATTAGCGTAGCCCCGACAAGATATACTGTGGGGAGGTATGAGTTTATATCGGAAAAAAGCTTATTTATGGCATGGGTGGTGGAATGAAAGTTTCGGAAGCCGAATTGATTGTTAGGGATGATATTTTGCTCATTGCAATGTCTAATGATGGATTTTTGTATACCAGCTTCAAAAACTTTACTTATCGCGGGCGTCAGACTAATTGGCCTGTAGCTGGCCGGATCATGTGGGTCTTTTGGTTTTTTATATACTGAATGGATTTTCGACACCTTCCAGAGTGTGGGGAAATATTGATGGTTTAAAGCGTTATTGAAGAGGACTGTCAAATCTTTAATTATTTTTTTCGGTAGGTTTTTTAAAATGATAGGAGGTATGTTATCCAGGCCTGATGAGGATTTATTCGGCAGCTTACTTAGTATTTTGACTACTTGATTGTACGTAGTAAAAAATTCCTGGTTTTGCGCGGGTGAGTGAGCTTTGTTGTTAGGGCTGAATGTGATGGGAGTTTGTGAATTTTGTCTATAACTGGTACTTTCAACGTGGTATGGCCGTTGACGATAGGTAAGCAACAATGCTTGCTTAGAAGCTTACAATCGTTTACATTATCGACAATGTTGCGATGAGATAATCGTAAAAGATCAACATAGGCAGATTCGCAAGTAGTGCCGGAAACGCTCGGTCTAAAGACCTCTGCATCAAACTGGTCAAGACAATACTGAAAAGATTTTTTTTCCAAACAGAGGCTCCCATCCACTCCCAGGTGTTAATGAAAGAGAAAATGACGTGTCATACGAAGGTTGGTGCATCCTTCCGAGCAATCAATACTTATACGACGCACCACATCAAAACTATACACGTTCATTTCGAAAGAAACATCAGACGTGATTCCTCGGATGCTTCTACCCGTTCTTGCGTGCATGTCAAATTCAAATGAAAGCAATTTCAAAACATGAATACACAAAGCCAAGTTTTATCGAATTCGTCAACTAAAGTAATGATTGCAACGGAAAAACAGCGACTGTCATCCTGTTAATAGCTTTATTCGCGTAAGAATCTTATGGCTATGTACACTCTCATGCACAGTCCAAGAATTATCCTATCTTGGCGTTTCACGTTAGTAAAACTCATCGTCTCTGCTTGTATAGTGGGTCGAAGTAGCAAATTGACTTTTTTGCCCACAGATTTACTTTTTTGGGCACAAAAACACTTTTCCTTTCCTCTGGTCAGAAACTGATTACTTTCTCCCCGAGTTGCAGGGATGAAAAGTGGTCATTTCATCGTTGTGTCAGCAAACTTTCCAGACAGAAAATATCGACGACGCTATAGATCTACAGGTCTACTTCGATGCGAGTAATTTGGGCACAATTTTAGTGGACTGGTTGAGACTATTGCAGAATCATTTCTACATAGCCAACATCAGTGTAAACATACCTAGCCAAAAATTGAGGGAAGAGAAAAGATTCAGAATTTTTTCAAGAGTGTACCTCTGTCAACAATGTTCACATTTGTTCAAGGACATGAGACTCCACGGCTCGTAAACCTTGAATGTTTTCTTTTTTTTTTTTGCTGAATCTAGCTTTCCTTGCAGTTGAAGACGTCTTTGTACTGACCAAGAAGTAGGCAGCGAGATCGATCCGATGTACGACGAGACGATGTGACACGTAGCTGTTTTATGCTCTCAGCAACACGTTTCTCGTATCATCGTCTCACGTTGAAGACTTTTCGCGATTACTTCCCACACGCGAAGCTAATTCCACTTCCAGTTGTGTTTTCATTTTCTGTCCACTCCAAATCGTCGCGTATCACGATTCGGCCGCTGGTTGGTCGACCAACCCACTTCATGCCTCCAGCCACCCTTGACCCTTCTCACAGTCGGTGAAACCTATTTAGAAAAGATTTATGTGGCTATATAACTATAACGGCGTCCACACCCTCTCGTAGTGAATTCATTTCGATCAGGATCGTGACTTCGAATCACAGCATCCAGGTCACACTGAGTGCACGGATGGGCAAGGGGTCCTTGGAAAGACCTTCGGTCTGGGTCGAATGAGAGGGATGAAACAAATTCAGAAATGTTGCGTTTCACCCGAAGACGTTGTTTCGTCGGTAAACGTTCAGTACACAATTTCAGAAGAGCACGAAGAAACATCATGCTGTAAAACTACTGAGCTCTGTAAATAGCTTATAAAATCTTACAAGAACCCTTCGTTATTTTAATTTTAAACGTATATGCTGCAAATATTTGTCTATGACATTCGTGTTCCACGCGTTTGTTACTCTAGTAGCAACTACCTGTTTCGAGCAACATGACCCTAGTTATTTCTCCATTTTCCACACCGTGCTTTGGACACGTCTGATGAAGTGTCTACTCCATATACTTGTTTGTCGTCTTATTGTTAGTCGTACTTCACAACTCGCCTCGAGTTAATCGAAGTTGATAGAACTGTACTTACAACAGTTTTCATCTCCTGCCAGTTTAATTGGAGCTGATTTCATTGATTTCCAGAATTCGCCAAGCACGTCGTACTACGAGAGGCGAGTCCTTTGACGAGTGTGATCTCAATGGGTCGCAGACGAGGACGTCAGCGAGGTCCTGGCGGTCTGGTACCCGCTCTAGTGGCACTCAACAAGTTCAGGGTAAGCTCGAGTAGACACGTTATCGAGCGATTCACGAATCATCCCAGGAGCGTATTTCATTGTGGATTGGTTCTGTTTTTCCACCAATTCCCACACGACTCTTCAAACATTGGGGAATGAAATTTGCCAAGAAAATACTATTTCGCGAAAAAAATTCTCTCGATACATCGAAGAACCTGATGACTATCAAAAACTGATGGCAAAAAATTGAGGCACATCGCAACACTGTTGAACAACTGAGAAATGGGTTTTTAGTCTTCTTAAAGTGTAACTTTTAATATTCAACGATTCCCGATCGTCGTGTGCAGCTTGGAAGGAATTTTTCATGCTGTTGTACTGCTCGATCTTCGTTCTACTTTCCATCGGCGAAACACCGAAGAGAATTTCTTATGCGCTTACCCAGATGTTCGTACCAAGACCTTCGGAGTATAAACAGCCAAGTCATTTTCTCTCGAGCCAAAGTGTCTCGATTATAATGTAAAATTCATATTCTCACGGTATAAAGCTCGAAGATTTGCGTCAGAATACGAACTTTATTTCACTCTATTGCTTCCTGCATGCCTGTGCAATCGATATCATGAATACTCTCCTCTTCCTACCCTTTTCTCAAGAATTCAGCTCACCTGTTCGAGCTGTGCCTGTTCAATACCTTCCTCCGGTTTTTTCGACATCAAATTTGATGACCTATAAAAGCTGTGTACTGATTTCCCCCCTGTGCTACTCAAATGGGAATTCCAGCAGTGATATTTTTTTTTAATTTTCAGGTAGAACAAAAATATATTGCCTAAAAATGAAACACCCTAGTAATCCTGCAGCATAATTCGAGAATATTGGGGGCCAAGAAGGGGAATTTTGTTCGCTTTGTTTAGTGGAAGGTAGGACACGACGACCCCCCTCAGAAATTTGGTTGAAACATTTTTTTCCCCAACATGAGCATATAATAACTTTCATGCACCTACTTACTTTCAAGAAGATATGCGATAACCAAAGTCTGAGGGACCCCCGCCCTCTAAAAAATTGGCAAAAAAGACCGCCATCATAGCTTTTTAGGGGTAAGATTAAGCTAAACAAAATAGGTAGATACGTCGAAGAAATACACGTTTCACATTAAAAATAATGGCTTAGGCCCAAGAAAATCTGTTTCCCATGGTGTTTCACAGGGAGGCCGTTGTGCCCAGATTTTTTTGCTCAGGGGGGCCATGGTAGCCGACTCTCCCCTACTCTCCTACGACTTCGACCCTCATTGCCAGCCTTAAGATGGACTTTTATGCGTCACTGGATCTTTAAGCCAGTTTGTGGTTCATAACCTCTCGTGGTAATAGATTACGCGTCACTCTCACGTGGCTGCCCCGATTACGTGGGCGCATTTGTAGAAACAAGTTGGCATTTGATTGTTTCACGAGGCTACGTTTCGTCGAGTTCTATTCATTTGACGTTCATTGTGATTTCAAATTTCACGAAACTTGTTTCCAACTAGAAGCACAGAGCCCAAGACGATGCGAATCTGGCTGGTAAATTACCTCATCCTCTTGCCTTTCCACATCCGCCAATCTCTTTCTATTCTCCGTTAGATGAGAATCGATCTTGGAAAGTATGCTCCGTTAGTCTCGCCTCGCACGTTGTGGAATTTTCTCGTGTATTATTTGTTCCCCTGTCTGATACATTACCGGCGTGTTGCTTCGAACACGCATAAATCGGGGATCTGAGCCAACTTTTGAGCGGAGACTCCAGTACTCCCGAGACTATTGCGAACAGTGCTTTCTATGTTCACGCGGTCACATCATCATTACGTTGACCCAGACGCAACAACACTCTGCGCAACAATTCGTAGCTTGTCTTGTTATGCAGTTCATCGGCGATTCCTGCTGCATAGTGGGGTCCTTCCTCGGCAAGTTCCTGGTCTTCTAGCAATATTCTTAATCCTGTTCCAAACTTGTAGCGACGTAAGTACCGCGCAGTGCTACTGTAGCTACAGACTTCGTTTTGGGCTCAACATTTTTCTAGAGGTTCACACATAGTGGGGTCCTTCCTCGGCAAGTTCCTGGTCTTCTAGCAATATTCTTATCCTGTTCCAAACTTGTAGCGACGTAAGTACCGCGCAGTGCTACTGTAGCTACAGACTTCGTTTTGGGCTCAACATTTTTCTAGAGGTTCACACATAGTGGGGTCCTTCCTCGGCAAGTTCCTGGTCTTCTAGCAATATTCTTATCCTGTTCCAAACTTGTAGCGACGTAAGTACCGCGCAGTGCTACTGTAGCTACAGACTTCGTTTTGGGCTCAACATTTTTCTAGAGGTTCGCACTACAAGGGGAAAAAAATTAAACCGAATATCGATGCTGTGCAAATCTCAAGGTCGTGTAACCCCTTGAAAAACTTCCTTCTGAGATATAAATGAAATTGTCAGTAGAATATTGCCTGGATCAACCAGTAGTAGTGAGTCAGACAGTGAGAACAATCTAATTTTGAGGTATAATCCAGTGCAGATGGGGAAACTAAAGGCGGATTAGTGAACGAAAAATATGTAGGCATGATAGATGGTGCATGGTTACGCCAAGTTGAGTGATCTTGCGTGCGTGAAACTACTTTGTGGGTAGATAAAATTCAATCTTGTTCCATCTCAGCTGGCATAACTAACAACGCATAAGTAAAACTAGTTAGCCAAAATAGCTAATAGGATTGCTGTCCATGTAATAGCAATTAAAGTTAGCTGGAATAGCTAACTCTCGGCTATCTCAGCTAGCTTCTTTTCTCTGCGTGTAGACTCGCGTTGACTAATTGATTTCAGACTGTTACATCGCAATTGATTGCCATAAAAACGCAGCGGCTTCGTTTCGGTGGTGAGATAATCGCGAAAGAAACAATATCAGCGCTGTGGTGAATCTGTTTTTGATGAGATCGCAAGCCTTTGATAATATCTCAACGGCACGCAGTAATTGAGGTAATAAGAGGCCTTCACCCGAAATTATACCATCAGAGTTCGCGTTCAATTAACACCATTCACTGCGAGTTCGCTGGTAATAACCTGTTGACGTAAATTGTGCAGCTTGAAAGAGATGGATGATCAAGGTCTACCGAAATAAAACGCTCAAACATAGATTTCATAGCTCCAGCTCTGGCCTGAGTAGCATTCGACGAGAAAAATATCGCGATCTCTACTTTCTAACTTGAATTTAAGGACCGAGGTCACCAGAGCCCTCGCCATTCGCGAGGGTCCATCCAAGAGATTTACCAATAACGGGGTAGATTTTCCAGACAACGTCTCTGAGGTATAATCAAGTTTGATTTTCAAAACACGTCTGATATTGTCATCTTGTTTATACCGCAGCCAGAATCGCTGCTCCCAAGAGAACTCCGTTTTCCCCATTTTCGTTGGGATATATCCCACGGCCTAAACGCCCAGCAGAAGCAGCCTTGACAAAGTGGTGGATTTTGCGAGGAAGAGAAAAGAATTTACGGGCTTTCGAGATGGACTCATTTACGATTTTTTATCCGGCTATCCACAGAAAAATCTCTCCAGAATTTTCTACAACCACAGCCGTTCATTTTATTTTCAGTTACTCTGCATCTGTCATGCTTAAACAACCTGATTACACAGGCCTACAAAAAAGCGAATCCAAATTTCGGGTCAGAAATTCAAAAACCACCTTTGAAAAAATCAAGTATAAATTACTACAAGTACTAACGTATATGGGGCATTCCACGTGGCTTATGGGCGTTGAAAAAAATGAGGTGTGGAAAGTATTTCTGGTCTCGAATTTGGATTCAGCACGTTGAATGCATCGGGTCTGTTCTTTGAACCCCACCAATGTTTTTTCTGTGGGCCTGTGCTATCAGAAGCTCACAGTACACTTGCATTCTGCTACTTGTAATCGGGCTCACATTTCTGATGGACACGCCTCGCACGGTCTCTCACATTCGTTCGTCGACATTTTCTTCAGATCTTGCAAGAAGTTGCCGCGGTACTTCCCCACGACGAACGCATCGCGATGCTGGACGCGGTGCAACGAGTTGCCCGAGAAGCTTCTCGTCGTTCGCGAAGAGCTAGCTGCCCAGACCCAACATCTGATTCTCCCAGGCAAACTTACACTTCGAGGTAATTAAATGCTTTTGGTACTATGAATTGATAGCTTTCGACCGCACTATTTTCATAGGACGCTATATTTTGAGAAGCAACTCCTCGATACGTCCCACATTTCCTTTCTCGTGTGTGAAAGTATATTGAGATCTTAGTTTTTACCTAGTTTTAAAATCGATGAACCAACTTTTTTTCGTGCCAGCTTGACAAACAATCGGAGGGTGAGTATATTCAGAAACATTAGGACTCCTAACTTTGAAATTTATCAATTGTAATAGCGAGAAATACTCTGAAAGTGGAATAGGAGGTGCATGACTAGAGAAGAAATGTGTTTTTTTCTGTTCGGTTACTGCACTTTATTGCATTTTAAAATTATTGATAAGACTACAGTTGAAGTTAAAAATGAAATTGATAAAAATGTTGTACGAATTCGATTTTTGTAACATAGTAAAATATAGGTTACAAACAGCAGAGGGTAGGGGGTCGCGAATTTTTTTTCATACTGAGGCACTCACGTCATGGAACAGGGCGAGAAACACTGGTATAACAAAGTAATAAAACTGAACCTCGATGTTAATTCACTATGGAGAATGACTGAAGTTTTGGGAAGGATGATAACAACGTTCCGTCGCTAATAACGAATGGGGTCGAGGTTGATACAAACCAAGGCAAAGCCAACATGTTGGCAGACCAATTGGCCAAAAGATAAAAATTGTTCACGATACAAGGAATGTTCCAATGTAGGGATCGTACAAGATCAAAACAACACTGATCAAAAAAATACTCAGGAAGACTCCAAAAAGAGGCTTCACAAAAAAAAGGATGCCAACAGCACGCGGGATTCCCAGACGGTCACCCATTCAAGTACTAGCCGCGCCCGACGTTGCTTGACTTCGGTGATCGGACGAGAACCGGTACTTTCAACGTGGTATGGCCGTTGACAACTAATAAGTAACAATGATTGGATAACAGCTATCAATTGCTCACATCATTCGCAGTGTGGCGATGTACTGATCATGAAAGAGCAAAATAAACGAACTGAAACAGCTTCAAAGATGCTCGCTCCGTAGTTCTCTCGTCGAACTGATCAAAAAAATACCAAGGAAGACTAAAAAAAAGGCTTCCAAAAAAAAAAGAATGCCAACAGCACGCGGGATTCCCAGACGGTCACCCATTCAAGTACTAGCCGCGCCCGACGTTGCTTGACTTCGGTGATCGGACGAGAACCGGTACTTTCAACGTGGTATGGCCGTTGACAACTAATAAGTAACAATGATTGGATAACAGCTACCAATTGCTCACATCATTCGCAGTGTGGCGATGTACTGATCATGAGAGAGCAAAATAAACGAACTGAAACAGCTTCAAAGATGCTCGCTCCGTAGTTCTCTCGTCGAACTGATCAAAAAAATACCAAGGAAGACTAAAAAAAAGGCTTCAAAAAAAAAAGAATGCCAACAGCACGCGGGATTCCCAGACGGTCACCCATTCAAGTACTAGCCGCGCCCGACGTTGCTTGACTTCGGTGATCGGACGAGAACCGGTACTTTCAACGTGGTATGGCCGTTGACAACAACTATGCAACAATTCTTGCTCACAAGCTAACAATCGTTCACACCGTCCGCAACTATGCCACGTGTTGTTTCGAACGCCCAGAGTGTGACTGTCACTTCACCTCTCTAAGGACGCGCGCGATACTGCGTGCCGGCTCGTCGCTAGCACACTTTCGGGCCGTCACAGTCACGCACTCAGGCAGAGTGAAACCAAACAAAGCAGACCATTCGACGACCTAGCTGACTGGCAGAAGAAATATACAAACACGGACGTTATTGAACCGAGTGTACGTTTCGAAGTTCAAGTAAACAGTCCAGCCTCGCGCAAGAAACTGATCGTATAATATCAACTACGAAATTGGTGAGGCAGATCACCTGACAGCGATACGGCGTTTTATCTCATGAACGCTATTTCTAATCGCGTTGTGCTTTAGTTTCCCATGTTCTCGCCACCTTGACGGTTCTGAAGGAATGAAAAATGCAATCACGTACGTGATAAAGTAGCCTTGTAGTGTTTAGATATTTCCGTTAGTTGTATAGTTCATGTCAGAACACACATCGCACTTTAGTCGTTTTCTACCCGTAATATATTCTGACCAATAATTAGAAGACAACAGCAGATTTTTGTCGGCAGTTTTTGACTGGCAATTGTCTTGTTTTCTTTGTATGTATATACTCTACCCGTAACATCCCGAAGTTGCTACATTATTCGTACCGCTCATGTCAGTGTACATTCTGAACCCAACTTCGAACTACTCTAATGCATGGTAAACGAAAACTAAAAGGCAGACAGTATTTGAAATCCACTTTTTCCTTACAAAGAGAGGTTACAGAGGGACATGCCAAGTACTCTTGCCAAATAAATTATGGTTGCCGCATTTTTTTTTCTCATGATTCACAATAACGGTGTTCAGTAGTGACACATGAACGAATACAACTTGGCACTTTTCATTCTGGATTTCTCACATTTTTGGAAACTGTCACGTGTCAATTCCAATGCAACGGTGCGGATTTCGCCAGACGAAGTGAGAAATAACTCCGAAGATATTGGTAGTAGAGAAAAAAGTTATATGTCATTAAGAGATCTACAACTTTGATGAGAAACACATGACACATGAGAGAAAACCCTGGGGGTTTGGCGAACGTGATGGAGATGGGACTGAAGGAAGAATGTCACAGAACCAGCAGAATTCTCCATAAGGGAGGGTATGAAAGTTTATGAAACGATAAAATACGAGGGAAGTGGTACAAAAAATAGGAAGAATACTGGGTCGCAAAGCAAGGTAAAAAAATTTGAGAGCGCTTCAAAAAAAAAGCGGGAGGAAAGTGACGCAAAGAGCGGAGGACAAGATGCAGAAAAGCAGAGGCATGGAAAACGTGACGAGCAAAGTGGAAATGTGCGACGAGAGATGCAATTACGCCAGGAGAGAAACCAGGAGACGAGGATGAAGCGAAAAAATAATGGATGTGAGACTGCGAAGAGCGATGGGATGGGATAAGCAGGGAGCAAACGGCTGTGGCTCCCGAAGGAATATGGAAAAGACTTGTACAAGGGTGGCGTCCCCTCTAGAAGGGCTTCTCATGCTAATAAGGAAACAACGAAGATAATAATACAGAAAAATCTGAAAAATTTCATTCATCAGGCGCTCAGCATCGGGGGAGCTTGATGTGGATCTATATGCCGGAAGAAGCTGTGGGAAATAATAATATTCGGCGTAAAGTACCTCGAGCTGATCAGATGGAATTCTTACAAATTCTCTCACCGATGCTGATGAGACGAAACACGGAATAATGCGATTTGACGAGACGTCTGCAAACTGCTGGAGCTTTTTACTCCTGACAAACTCACGCCAAACCGCCTGTTCTCGGTAATTTGCTCGATTTTGTTTGCAAGTCATTGGAACTTGCTGGAATTGATTTGTTTTTTATATTTGTGTCCGTAGCCTTCTTTAATTTCTAGCATTTTATTGTGCTCTTTTCTTTCCTAGTTGGCCTACTTTTTCTACAGGTAGCTCATCCATGACTGGAGAAAGCTTTTAAAAGCATGCATCCCACGAACTGGAATTTTTTTATTTACTGATTTATAATCTCTAATTAAAAACGCTGATATAAGAGATGCCATTTTCGTTTTTCACATCAATAAGTTCCTTATCTTTCTATTCTTTTAATTTTATTTTTCTTCACGTTCATTTTATGCAACAAATGTTATCATCTCACCACCAAACCGCCTATCACAGACTGTATTGTAGAACTGTAAACGTAATTTTACTTTGACTGGAGGCCCTCGGGCGATGGCCTGCCATAGTGAGCAACTGTGATAGAAACAATGAGAAAGATTCATAAATAATACATTCTTTGATAAAATTTCTTATCGACGTCGAATTCCTCTCTGTGAAATATGTCGAGCATGGTAAGAGACCGTTTATCAACTTACACTATAATACCTAGTAATTACTTTAGGATTCGGTGCAGCGATAATGTGAGAATGACGAATAAATTGTGGTTGACAATCGAACAAGAAATGTGAGTCTTGAGCACTGGATTATAATTTATAAGATCCGACGTCTCGAGGCTTAACGATTCCCGTCTAATCTTACGGAGGAGTCTTCTGGTACGCAAGTAAATCTTCGTTAGCTGGGGGACTTTGGTCGTTGAGGTATCGAGCCAATTGGGAATTATGTCGCATACGGGTGGGCAGCGGCCAAATTGGTTTATCTCGATCCAATCACGCTGTCACGTTAGTTCCGCCAGCGATTATGCCAAATTGACATGTTTCCCCGACTGACAAAAACTCAGGGATCAATCGTATCGAGAGGGCTCCACTGTATTGGTATTGCGCGCCAATACCAACTCTCAGGCCAAACACGAGGCTCCAGCTGGAATTCCATTGAAGGTTGTGTTCGTATCCTGTGAAGTAATATGCCCTCCAGCTGTCTCCAGTCCTGTAGGTATAGTCAATAGACATGATATCACTGCGTCGAGAAACGGGGAACAAGCAATTGACAAAGATTATAATTTCATTTCAAAGATTACAGCTACTACTGGGAAACCAATAAGAGCAAACTACAAGAGAACTAAATTTCAATACAAGAATAAAGTTACTAACGAGAAAATTAGTGTCCCTCCACCCTGCAATATATATATATATATATATATATATATATATATGTATATATATATATATATATATATATATATATCAGTATCAGGAATCAATGAATAATACTAAGAACAAGTTGAATATACCAGAAATCAAGAAGACCTTAATGTTAAAAAGTAGCAAAGTGGTTGCTCTAAAAATCTTCCTTAAAATGGG